>CAVNYN010209884.1:0-104355 GCA_963692815.1 Nyctanthes arbor-tristis
ATCAAAATAAAACTATTTGTGAAACCTTACTGCCAAATCAACCTATTAGAAAAAGAAAAATCAGCACCCAAACCTAATATGAAGGAAAAATATTATTCACAACATGTAATTTTGATCGGTAGAAAGTCGTCCTGTCGGGTAGTATCTCTGTGCACAATTTAAAAAATTGGATTTTTTTCTGAAAATCAAAAAAATCCAATACTGTTTGGCAACGTAAGCAAGCCTTCAACAACACAACACACGCAAATTTTAGTTTTTGACTACAAATACAATCAGATACAACTACAATTAGTAGCCAAATAGACCTAAGTATTTATTCTTTTTTTTTCCTACGTACTTTCTCGTGGACATCAAATATATTAGCCATCAATAAAGTGTAAACACAAGTTAGAGGAGTTTACTTCAAATTGCGTCCAATAATCAAATCAGGATTCTTAAAACATACCCCATTATAACGTCTAACCAGCAAGCATTTGTGTACATTGCTCATCAAAGTAATATTCCCAGTACAAGTAATTCTTTGCAGTGCTTTATTGTAACTGAGGACGAGTTTCCTCGGGTCACTATTGAAAATTAATACATGCAACCCAATCCTAACTATTAACAAAAGAACTTAGATAACAAAAATATTCATAGTTTTCTCATACCTTATTAAAGAGTCATTATCTTCAATGCCAAAAGTTTCCATATTCCCTTACAAGAGAAAAAGATGAAACATGAAATTTAAATCATAACACATGTAGTACCACAGTGTTCTTCATTCATCATTTATTATTTAAGTTTGCTTTTGTAAAAATGGGATTAGTAGAATCTGCATATAAAAGGGAAGATAAAATCGAAAATTTTACTGTTTATTTCTTAAGATTTCTCTCTTATAACAGAACCAAAGGAAAACATCATAAGTATGCAGGCAAAGAAAATTTCCTCTAAATCTCATCTAATTTTCACAACTAATTTGCAAGGGCATTCGTCACATATAAGTTCTTTTAACTCTAGGTAGCTTAACAAACCAAATTAGGTTGGTAGGACTAAAAAGTTGCTCAGAGAGAGAGAGAAAGAGAGAGAGATTCTATTGTTACATATAATTTCAAAACAGAGATTGCAAATAAAGTAACCCAAAAAAATCGTGGAAATGCTATAAACATTTAATAACAGCCAATGAGCAAGTAATAAAATTCACTGGCCCTATGAAAAGTAGAACTCAAGCAAAAACCGAATGATTAAACCTTGCATGGTAAATTAGACATATTAAAGCTATTTCCTCAACCGCAGTAGAGGTCTAGATACATAGAATTTCATTGTCATAAGAGTGAAATATTTCCTCTCCAGTTTCAGGTATCTTTTACCTAGAAATAGAAATTTTCAACTCCCTTTCAGTCTAGGTGCACTCACTTTGTCTCACATGAGACTAACCGAAATCTTTTATATCATATAGCAAAATCAATTAATTTATTGCGTAAATCATTCAGTTTAGACATTTCACAATTAATTTGAAAGGGTATCCTCTATTTTATATAGTTTTTGATTTTTTTTTTTTTGAAGGAAAAGGATTAATTTTCATTAGATATCAAAACATCCGGTACATCAGTGTGTAAAAGTTGTTGCAACCAAGACAAGGGCTCATATAAAATACAAGGATTATTATATGAGCGTGTACAGTGAGCCAATTCATGAGCAACTGCGTTAGCCTCCCTTTTGACGTGGTCCACCTTGAAGTTGTAGCTAGTCCTCAATAACATTTTGCAATCCCTCACCAAAAGGCCAAACTCTGAATAATCAACATCCTCAACTTTCAATGCATCAATGATCCCTTTAGCATCCACCTCAAAAACGATGTTGGAGACGCCTTCTTCCATTAGCCATCGCATCACCTCTCTAAGCCCAACTATTTCCGCTTCTTTTGGCTCCAAGCTTGCTAATAAGGTTTGCGAACGACTACAAATGAATTGACCTTCTTCATCTATAGAGTTTTTGATTTTGAAATTATAGTAACTTCACTATAAATAAGGGTTGCAAATTGGTGTTGTATTCTGGCACAGTCGAAAAGACACTAAACCCATATAGATCACAAATGAAGATAATTCTTATGATACACCTTATATAGGAGCAGCATTATCCAAAATTTCAAGATTTCCTTATTTGCTTCTACCTTTTATTTTATTCAATTGTTTGTGAGCGGTTTTGGTTTTTAAATAAGCTCAAGCAATTCCCTTTATATGATAAACGAACTATAGACAAAGAACAAACCTGAATTCTACTGATACCATTCTATTCAGTTTTAAATTTTAAAGTGATGAATAACAATAATATTTGCGTAATTTGATGCAACAGCTTCACTCTTACTATTTCTATATGCTGACATATAGTAAGATTCTTGTTCACAATCGCAAAGGAACACATATTCTTCTCTCTCTTTAGCTTCCTAGAGTTGACAAGAAATTCTATGTGAAAAAGCGCTCACGTTTGGAACTTGGAACTGAATCTCACAGCTGAAATAGACCAACATATAGATCAATTAGAGCTAATAAAATCTAGATCAACAAGAAAAGCATGGAAAAATACCACTTAAGATTTGATACGATGCCCTGCGTAAAAAATGGGGCAAACGACGATGGATAAATATAGTAATTAAAGCAAAAATGGAAAAATTGAAGATAAAAAAATAAGGCTAAAATAAATTAAATGAGAGAAATGAAAATCACTATCACAAGTGATAGAATAACATATACGAAACCTAATAAGTATAACAACGATGCCCTAGACTCTGTAGTGGAGACTATTCCTTCTGGAACTTCAATTATGTCTGTTTACTACTGTATTTTAGTAAGTGAACTTCACAATTTAAAAATAAAAAAAAATCATAAAAAGATACAGACAAATTATACAACTATGTGGGACTAAATGCTCATTGATAGCTAGAATCTGACCATTACTCTTCCTCATCTTCTTAAGCTTCTTTTAAAAAAAAAAAGAAAAAAAAAGAAAAAAAACCTTCATAAGCAACTACAAATCTGAATCCCTATACTTCAATTAAATGCATAATAACTACTTATACACATAGAAGAGATAATTGGATCTTACCAGAACTTGGACTTAGCTCGGACTTCATCGCTGGCCCATAGTTTCATCCAATAGATTTTTGGATGCTCTCGGGTCTCCATTGGTAAAGCCTTACCCACTATCAGGTACTGATAAAACTACAGCATGTACAATACATAAAGCAAATTAATCTCATTCAAAACCCAGTTTTTCGATTAAACAAACAAAACATTACAAATGAGTATAAAACATGGAATTTCAGACAATAAGAACATAGATCAATTGTCATGCCCCCAACTTTTAACTATAGCGGAAGCATTTAAATATATATATCTCGATTCAAAATCGAGGGCGAGACCTTACAAATACGATTCAAAAATATTGATGCGCTTTCGCTGCGCATTCTGATAATTAAATGTACTGTGAGCTACCCACAACGAAACCTCGGCCATGCACCAAAGCCTCTATCACATACATGTATCTCCTCTATCCTTGGGACGATTCGGCTGCAATGCTCTAAATTCAATACCTATAGGATTGTAAAAGATGGGGGTGAGTACAAATTACTCAGTGAATAACCAATATCTAGATTCACCTTTCATGTAAGAAAACTCATTTTCAAGAAAATCATGTATTTCACAAAGTCTTTAGATGCACAAATGGGCCCTATCATTAGTTAAACTACTACCCGTAGTGCGCACATGATTAGCCAAGACCACACAGCAAGGCCACAAAGATTACCACATAGTTAAAATGACCAAAACCACATAGCAAGGTAATGTTCCACAAATCAATTCAAAACGGGAAGAGCATTAACTAGCGATACAAATGCAATAAACCAATTTTTCTTTCCATAACAATGCTTCAAAAATCCATGCATATATTATGAAAATACGATGAACAAAAGAAAGGGAATCAAAGTACCGGTTACTCACCTTAATAATTATAGATGGAAAAAGGCCCTCAAAATCTTAGTATTTCTCAATCAACGTAGTCTTTTAAGCGAGGATTCTTTATATATGTAAGATAACTTTATTTTATATGAAAAAAGAGTATTCTAGGGGGTTTTACCTAAGGTTTTATGACATTATCTAATTTTGGACGAATTTTCCTTAATTATTTTGGGATAGAGAGAAAATGCTTGGAGAAAGGTTGGTGGATTTTCTTAGTCCTTAGGCCTTTTTATAGGTGCTAGATTTAATTAGATTTAAATAACAATTGAAATCCACAAATCACAAGAATAACAAGTGTCTTGAAACATGGCAAAATTAGCACATTTCAAATTTCAAAAATGACAAGGGTCAGCAAACTTGGCAAAAATAGCAACTCCATTATTTATAAATATGACAAGTGTCTTAACACTTGTCAAAACTAGCATTATTAATTGTAAAAATATCACATGGCAATTTAGTAATTGCAAAAATAACCAAAGTCCTCTAATTTGGCAATTTAGCACTTTGTATCTAGAGAACGACTTGGTCAATCATCATCATCATCGATCTAGGGTTATAAAATTCACGTATTTGTTCCAATTGTTGGCTAATAATTATCGTGTAATCAAATTTATAGTTGAAAATTTGCGGGATGTTACATCAATGGCAACACAAGAAATCGCGGAAACATTCTACTGCCCTCAATTCAAAAAATTTCATAAAGCTGAACATAAAGAAGTTTTGGGAAGGGTTCGAATTTGGTGGAAGAGAAGAGAATGAACGATGCCTGGCCTAGATAGAAAAACACAGCATGTTTGCCAAAAAGACGGATGAATGTGCCTTGCTGACTCAGTGGGCCAAAAAAAAAGTAAATGATTAAGACCAAAACTACGTAGTTTTGGTCAAAATTTTGACCGCTTGAATTGCATTTTGACTAATTCACTCTTTTATATATGTTAGATAGATTATCACATGACGAATGCTCTATCTCTCCCCCTCTATTTTCTAACTATTATCACATGAGGAGTGCTATTTGTACATATAAAGTATATAAAATTTGTATACACACCTCCAAAAATTGTCATTCCAAAGAATAGGGAGTAACAACATCACACCATCAACATTATTACATTAAAAGGCAATAAACAAAAGAAAAGTGTGAAGCCCTTTTTCCCATTTTTTTTTTCACTTCAAAAAAATAAGATATTGAACGTGTTGTGATAGACTGGTACTATGTTGGCTGTTTATGAAAATTTTTTAGTAGCCATGTGGCAATGTGGTTGTAACGGGGCATGGAATATCTGAACTCGACGGGGAACCGACCCAAATAGGAAAAGACGGGGATGAAAGTTCATCCCTAAAGTGAGGATGTGGTGGGGACAGGAATTGCTGTCCTCGACAAGATCCCTAACATGTCGCCGCCCCGTTTAAATTCTTAATTATTTTTATTTTTATTTTATCTAGTTCAACAACCTCATTTTAGAAGCATTTGAATTTTAAACTATTGTTGTTTCATGTTTGCATAGTTTGAGTGGTTTTAATTTTAATTTTAGATTGGATGTTTGAGTGGTTTTAAGTTAATTATGATTTCGTAGATTGAAAGATTTTTTTTTTCTGATATACGTGTGATTGTAGCTTTTTAAGTATGTATATTTGAATTGTAAAAATACATAATTTTTGTATCATTTGAATTTGTAAAACAAGTAGTTCGAAATGGGGGTTGAACGGCAGCCCAGACCCCGCCATCCTTGTCCCGTCCCCTGCCCAAAATAAACGGGGACAGCGTCCCTGCCCGCACCGAGCCCATTGAGATTTTTAATAAAATTACATTATCATATAAGTGTCATAATAGTACTCTTGTTCCTTTTAATTAATGTTTTTGATCGTGTAACATGTGAATCATAGGAACTGTTATCATGGTTAGGACATTCACTACTTTAGATAAGCTTTTAAGGTAAGCCTGGGCGTCAAATTTATAATGTAAAGTTGATAACAGGGTAAGTTTGGAAATACGGTTAGACTTGCAGGCAACCAAGATTTTTTTTAAAAAAAAATGAAAAATTTAGTCTTTAAATGTGGCTGCGTGTTTCAAAACATCATACCTTCGTTTTAGAATAATTCAATTTAGACAAAAAAAAAGACACAAAAAAACATGTGGCAATGTGATTACCATTGATATTAAAAAACATAATGTGTTAAAAAATATTTTGTCATATGTCAATTTTGTTTTAGTATGTCTTTCAATTCAAATAGCAGAACTCTTGCTTTTAACACTCAACAGTAAAGTACATTCCTTTAATTGACAATCCAATGGATAAAATAATATATGTGAGTTGATATAAAGGACCAAATTTACAAGCAAATTGAAGTAGAAAAACCTTTTTCCTATAATAAAAAAGGATTATATAACGACTCATAAGGTAAATGTAACCTTAAAATAATAAATAATTTACAACATGTTTCATTTACTTATTTATTTATTCAACTCAACATTCATAAGATTATCTAAGTTGATAGAGATTGAGGACTTATGTGACCAATAATACGGAAAATTTAATACGTGATTTTAGTGACGTTCGAGTTTTGAATAAATGGTACCCATCATAATTGACAATCATTAGTTAGTCGCCGAATAAAAGTAAGAGTAAATTGCAGTCAAAGTTCTCCTCTGCATTTATCTGCACTTCCATTTCTAACCTTTAAATCTTGACTGAGAGGTGTAGAAATTTTGAAAATTCACATTAAGTGAGTGAGAGTATATAGAAACGATGTGTGTATAATGATAAAAATGTCATGTAAAATTTAATTCAAATTTTTTTCATTATTATGCACACTTTATTATTTACTTTTCTAGATTTTCACGTGGCATGACTTTGAAATTTAATTTCAATTACTACAATAGAATCTTATTTATTTAGTTTTCAATCAGTACATAACAATTTATCACTACCATATAAAAAGATAGAGGCCCAAGTCTATTCAATGAACAATGGCAAAAACGTGTTTTTATTCCCTTTTGCTTAAATTTTGGACAACAGAAAACAGTTTCTCATCCCATCTTTATCTGTGTATATTAGAATATATATAAACAATGCTTTCTGCGGGCTAGGCAGAATGTTCCAAGGTGATCGTTCGTTCTTATCTTCTGATTTTAGGGTAAGTTTTACTTTTCATCTCGTCTCTTCTTTGTAAAAGCCTTCAAAGTCCAAATTCTGCTTTTGGAAAAATCTTCAAATTTTAGATTTTGGTTTTGGTTTTCATCAAAGAAAGTTTCCCGACTACTAATCTAAACCAGTCGATAGAGATTTTCTTTTTCTAGATGAGAGAAATTTTACCAAATAATCTGCCCGCCAAAGTTTTCGGTTGCATATAACATTTTTGGGATATTTTGTAGCTGGTGGATGGATTTTAGTTTTACTATAAGCTTTATGCAAAAGTATCATATTGAGTTCTCTAACCTGCGAGTCCTTTGTTTCAAAATTTGTTTTGTTTCCTTATGTAAATCTCTAATTTTTTTATTTCCCCCATGGTTTCATCAACTTCAAGCAGGAAAAATCCTATTTTTTGCACCATTCTGTTGACTGAATTTGGTGTTTTCTTTTTGTTTCTCTCTGACTGAATTGTTAGGGTTATTTGGACTTGTAATTTGGTTGATTTTGCTTGGAGTTGTTTAATTCAGTGGTTCTTATCTTGGTTCACTTTGTTTCCTTAGAAACTTTGTGAATTCTTGTCTTACTGAGGAAAGTCCGTGCCACATAATTGAACTGAAGTGTTGGGTTTGCATTTGAATTACATAATAAAACATTTGGAGTACTTAATAGGATTTTGCTTTGTCTTCTAGCCAGGTATCTATTGTCACACCCCCTAAATTTATTACTTTATTTTCTCGTATTATCGGCATTTAACATTAACGGAAGCATTTGAGAAATAAATCTTGATTCAAAATTTGAAGGCGGGACTTTACAAATACAAGTCAAACACTATTATATATACTATCATGTTATTATAATTTTACAATAACTATTACGGCCACCCCACAATGAAACATCAGTCATACACTGAAATCTCGATCACATATATGTCTCTTCTCTACCCGTGACATGATTCAGCCACAAAGCTCTTACTTTAACGCCTATAAGATTGTTAAAGGAAAATGGAAAGAAGAGTGAGTACAAAATACTCAGTAAATAACAACATATATTGGCTCATAATGAAATGCAAGAAAGGCCATAATACTACAAAAGAAACCACTTATATGTTCAAGTCGGGCTACCACTAACTTAGCCTCTACCCGTAAACGCAAGACACAAAGATTCAATGATTTAAAATAATCAAGATCACTTAGTATGGTCATAGTACCACAAAGATTACCACAAAACTAGGCAAACGGGTAGATAGCGCCACTAACGATGCTCAAAGGCAAGGAATAGTCATTTACTCAAAAAAGTGTACACACTAAGGTATCAAATGCCAAAGCAATATAAGAGGAGTAAGAGAAGTAATTACGCACAATCAAGCATCGAATATCAAAAAGATTTAAAGAAGGCATGAGTTTCAAAGAGGGGGATCCGAGCCACATGTTACTCACAAGAGAATGCCAAAGCAATTTAAGACATGCGTATGAAGAGAGAGATCTAGAGATAGAGGGCTAAGACATGCGTTACTCATCTTTTGATTTTTCAAAGATGACTTGAATAATTCTAATATAGAAAAGTGCTTCTAAAAGTCTCGCTATTTCCCAATCAAAGCTATTTTTTATGCTAGAATCCTTCTATATATAGTAAGAAGTCTTTTTCAAGAGACAAATAGGTGTTTTGGTGGGTTTTAATGTTTCAGAGATCGGAAGAGACGATGGTTTGGGGAGTTGGGGGAACTTCAAAGACCCCTCTGGCCTATTTATAATAGTCAGGATTTAGTTGTTTTTAATAAATCTTTGAGTTCCCCCAATTATATGTGTTTGTTTCTAAAATGGCATTTTGTTGTTTATTGTAGATGGGACACGTCTGGGACTAGAAAGATAGTTAGTCCCAGATAGTTCCTAGGAAAATGGTTGCAAACTACTTGCAATTAATAAATGTATCCATCATCCGTATAAGAAACACATTGTAGCAAACGATACTCCTTTAGGATTTTTTTTTTCAATTCCGCTACTTGATTGTGTGTATTTACCCTCAACTATTCCCCCTTTCTTATTTCTTATTTTATCAATATTTTGCTAATTTGAACGACTTTTCATTCTACTTTTTATACTATGACTATATATTGTGATTCAAAACAAATTACAAATTCCATGCGGATTCTAGACGGAAAATAAAACTCAACACGTGCAAGGCACGTGCTAAACTAATAATAATAAAAAATACATCTATTTGTATGAAAGTGTCAGTTTCTCAAAGGTTGGGGTCTTCTAGTCTAGATTTAAAAGTTAGGGAGAAAAGTACAAATAAATGTAAAGGTTGGGGACATTTACTGCAAATTAGCCTAAGAACAAACACACTGGTCACTTCATTAAATAATCATTTATTTGAGATACATTATATATTTTCTGTATTATTGGTCCAAAATTAGGGGATCGAGTTGTCGGAGAAGATTCTTGTTTGTAGTTTATTTTCCTTTATTTTATCAGGAAATACGATGATTATTTTAATCTTTTATATTTAGTGCCAGCATTACCTTCCACGCTAATTTTTCAAACAATCTGAGACTATGTTACGAGCAAATTAAAACTCATAACGCATAAGGAAAGTACAATTGTACAAAGGTTAAGAACTAGAATGTCAATTAGTTCTTTTTTTTTTTTGGGAAGTATCTTGGCTCGAAAATCCAAACTCGAGATACATTTTTATTGATTATTCAAAAATAAATACAAGCAAATGAGGGGGGGGCTTATGTGCCTTATATCCAAAATCAACAGACTTAGCAAGAGCAATGCAATGCATGAATTTTAATATCACAAAGAACGATGCATGACTTAAGAAGAATTAACATATCCAATAGAGTATCTTAACTATAGTGTTTACAAGGCATATGCATTCTATCTAGTCTAAGCAGGTCTCGTAGAATCTTGAACTCGTGTGGCTCATGAACCTTCCCTTTACCTTGAGTTTGATGTCCCACTGAGGCAAAAAAATCAGCAACTGCATTCCCTTCCCGTAATATATGTTGAAACCTCATATCCATGACTCATTAAATTTAAAAATCCTTTTAACTGTGTAAGCGATCTCCCAATTCATGCCATCCATTTTTTGAGTACAAATTTTCATAGAAATAAGGGAGTCCATTTCAACCACAACATTGGTAAATCCTTTCTCCAAGCATTTTTGTAGTCCAATCTCTATAGCTTTTAGTTCTGCTACCATAATAGAGCTTTTGCCAAAAAACTCATAATAGCCAAACATCATATGACCATCCTTATCTCTAAGAACTCCGCCCCCTGCTGCTAATCCATCTTTCTTAAGAGCTCCATCTGTATTGAGCTTCAACCGATTGAGCTCTAGTTTATGCCAATAGACAACTCTACAATTGTGTTTAATCACTTATCTGTGAAGAGTATTAATTCAGATGAGTTTATTAAAAAGTTGAGTGATCTGATAAATGATCCACAGATGGCTGACTTTATGATTTTCATGTTTAGCTCTATTTCTAGCCCACCAAAGAAACCAAAGTGTCAGTAAAAGAATCACCATAGACATATGAGTAGCCCTACTAATAGTGTTAATAACCCAAAACATACAAAGATGGGTGGGAGAGCTATACTCAGGCCAATAAACCCCATACTATTCAAAAAAATGGAACCAAACTCTCTAGCCAGCTAGCACTTGACGAAAACATGTTCAATAGTTTCCTCAGCCTCACCGCACCATCCACAAATAGATGGTAGCTGGATGTGAAATCTTTTCTTCATAACATCATTTGTAGACACCCGGCCATTCCACAATTTCCAGCAAAAGAATGCCACTTTTGGAGGGACTAGAGAATTCCAAAGCCTCATCATAGATAACATTATGCTTTTCTTAGGCCTAATCAACTCGTAATAGCTACTCGTGGTGAAATTGCCATTACTAGATAGGTCCCAAACAATCTGATCTTCCCTTAAAGAAATGGGGATATTAGTAGTCTCCTCCACCAAAAACTGAGGTAAAGTAACTGCTAGCCGCTGCACATTCCACATTTGACCCTCAAAGAAATCACAAACTCTGCTATTGGTCTGTGAAGGTGGGATAGTTATTAATGTTGGTAAATTGATTTTATATGTGTAGGGATATATTGATATAAATGAGTCCAGTCAAATGAAACCTATTCTTGAATAAAGAGTTTAAAATTTCAACTTGTCTTCAGCTCGAACTTTTTTAAGCTTGAGAAGAAAATGGTTGAGCCGAGATTTGGCCTGACTAGTTCCAAAAAATTATGTTCCATTCGAGTTTCACTTTAGGCTTTTTTGAAGTGAAGTCAACTTTACTCCAAAGCTTTATTGTCTCTTTTCCTTAAAAAGAAAAAAGTTTGTCATGAATAAGCAGCATGACTGGAAAAGCAGGTTGCAACTATTATTGGCAACTATCTAAATTATAATCTGGATTATAATCTATTACGTGACATCATTTTATTGGTTGTTTTTTTATAAAAAGTAAAAGATTGTGGCTTGACTTTTACTTTTTGACTTTTTGAAAAAAGTGAAACCAATGAAATGATGCCGTGTGACAGATTATAATCTAAATTATAATTCGAGTGAGTTGCCAAACACTCATAAGTTTATATGTGTTAAAAAGACCGCAATGTAAAGTGGAATACAATGAAACTAGTGACACATCATTATTGACAGAACAACCATCGGAGTAAGACAATGGGCAATCGTGTTATGGGTTTTAGGAATAAATCGACACACACGCGCTCAAAGGACTCCATGAGAGAGTCGATATGCCAAAATTGCTACGTAGATATATAAAATATGTAACTATTACACTGAAGGTGAAAAAGATAAAGAGGGTTTCCGCAAACAGCCCCCCAACTAAAAAAAACCCCTAAAATTTGAGACCTCCTCCCCTCAGGAAAAAAAAAAAGAAAAGAAAAGAAAAAGAAAAGCCCTCTTTTATTCAAACATGTAATGTGGGAAAAAAATATAATCTTAAAACAAGATTAATGTTGGAGAAAAAAGTTAAAGGGAAAAAATACTAAAGGAAAAAAATCAAGAGAAAAAAACTTATCTTCAAATAATATATAAGAAGAAAAAATAAAGGGCAGTAAATATAAAATGGACGTGGCTGTTTTTTATTATATTAAAAGGAGAGTGAGAATAAGAGAAAATATATTTTATTAGATTAAAAATGAGTGGGAGGGAAAAGGCTTTGCCCCTCATTTACCCTCCCCCTTTAAATATAAGTTTTTTTCCCTTTCTACTAGACACATTATTTGAGGTGTTAGAGAAAAAATCCGAACTTTTAGTTTTTCCACCGACGAACGCTAATTGTGTTCTTACTAGTTGTATTGGCTTGTAAACACTGGCGGACCCGTGGGCCTCTTGAGCCGGGTCAGCGCGATCTGTCTAGCAATTCAATAATGTAAATCTTAACACATTAAAAAATAATAATAATAAAAATAAATAATGTACATCTTAACGCTATTTGCTGTCATTTATGCGACGATAATTATCTTGTTTTGTCAAAGATAATTATCTTGTTCGGTAACGCAAAATATAATTGCAAAAACATGTGCATCGTCACCAGTGACAAGAAGTGCATAGTTGACCCATAAATCACAGAAACGGAGAAATTCACATTCGTAAACAAGAATGTTTAAATATCAAGTGAAAGAAGCAAATTACATAACACCACAAATTAATCTCTAATATAGGTTTGTCAACTACATTTATTCATTACTACATCATAATTCACACATAACCTTCTGCTAAAATTGGCTTTTCTTCCTCTTCTTCATGGCCATCCTTTGGTTCCTCCTCCTGCATTTTCTTCCCCAATATACCCCTACCCTTTCCTCCTATTTCCAGCCCTTGCAATCCATCCACACAGGCCGATTCTCCACCCTTCGGCACGCCCGATCCCACCAAATCACCCACTTTCTCATCTGCACCACCGCAAGCGACAACCATGTCATCACCAGGTGCACCCGTCAAACCGCCGCCCTTCTGCGCTTCACAGCTTCCGGAAGGAGATTTTACACCCTCACCGATCCCCACGAGTACGTCGGAGGAATCCTCTCGTGGATCCCCCACACAACGGCCTTCGCCTTCCTCCTTCCCATCGGACGCTGCGATTATCGATCGGACGGCGGTGGCGGCCTTCAGAAATGCCTCCTTGATGGATTCCGGTGGCAGCGCACAGTCTTCGAGACCTGCGTCTTCCAGGCGTGGCGGTTTGATTTTGTCAATTAATCCTTCAACTTCGGCTGCTACTTCCATGACTGAGGTTTCAGAAACCCTATTCCGAAATGAGTCTGGAATGTACCATGAATTTATTTGATTGTGCGCTGTTCTATTTCCACTGTATATTATATACGTGATGTTGGGAATAATTTCGTATTTCCATTTTTCACCCTACACGTAACAGCATATTGTTACGTCGTTAAAAAGATAGTAGAAGGGCGAAAATAGAATTTACTATAAGAGTCGGCCGTAAAATCGTGTGGAGTTTATTTTTATCGAGCAACGGAAAAAGAAAATAAAATTTTCAAAAAATGCGAGAAATTAAGCTCTTGTTTGATACTCTTTAACAAAACACATTATAATCTCACATATCACTGATTTGACTATTGATTTGACAATTACTCATTTATAACTATAAATTTCAAACTTCTATTAAATCTACACCACCCATTTCACTTCTTTATAATTTCTCTTTATAAATCAACTACCATAAATTGAATCAAACATCCCCTAAAGTTTTGTTATAAAGCAAGAAAAAATCAACTAGGAAGAAAATAAGAACAAAGAAAAGTGGATAAAAAACCTCTTGAATTGTGTATCATGATAAGAATCAGAGGCAGATTTTTATAAGTACAAATCTAAAGTTTTAAAGGATAAAATAGCCATTCATTAATTACATAATTATCTACAAGACCCTCTCTTAAATGACTATTTTATATAATAATTGTTTCATCAAAAACTTTGTTTAAGAAAAACCCGTTGGAAAAATCTACCCAACTAAAGAGAAAAGAGTACAATTAGTTCTCATAAACTGTTAAGTGTCTAAGTGCTACCTCATTAAAACCTTGCTAGAAAAACTCAGTCCGACAAAAAATTGATCGAAGGAAAAAGAGTACAGTCACTCCCTTGACTTTGACCAACAATGGTTCTCGTCTTTCCAATATCTTCAATGCTTTGAAATATATTTTGTTTCAGGCAGAGTATCAACTCTTCAGGAGTTTTATTACACAAAGAATATATCAGGTTAAAACCTTACAAGGAAAAAAACCTAGTAGGAAAAAAATCAAGTGGAGGAAAAATAGTACATTATTCATTGGAGACGTCATCAGTTTTGCCTCGTTAAAAACCTTGTTAGAAAAATCCATTAAGACAAAACCTTAGACAAGAGAAAAAGAGTACAACACGTATCTCCCCCATATTAACTAGTAATGTATACAAGAATTTTAAGTTCTTTATTTACTTTATTCAAGCATACCAAATCCTTTTAGACTTTTATCACATTAATGATATATTTTTCATATATTGCCAGTCGAATGAAATTTCGTATTTAAATAACATCAACAACATATTTAATGCATTTTAGCGTAAGTATCGATTCTTATATATTGACATTGTAACGACAGGATTGTCTTTCTATCTTGGCCAATATCCAATGTCAACAATTTTGATAAAATTTATTCATTATCCTCCCTATTTATTGAGTTCATATGCATGTGTAGTCGACTATTATTTCTTATCGAATCTATTTGATCTCAGTATAGACATAACTTATCGAGATCTCTCTATTCTAGTAATTTTAAGTACCTGAGCCTCTTTAGGCGATTTTTAATGACGCTCTTCCGATCTGTATACTCTTCTAGAGTATATGCCTCAAAAGGGCCATCACAAGTATATGCTCTATATTCCTTTTCATGGATGTTTATTTTGAAATCGACCACGTTATGCGTTGGGCATTCCATTAATATCTCAAATCATCTTATAGGATTTTAAATCAATCTAAGTTGGAGCATTTAATTTGGTATATCTATTGGTAACTCTGTAGTCAGTAATTTAAAATGCATATTATTTTACAAATTTCATGTTTGCATTATACATGCGATGATTGCAATTACGCATTTCATATATTTGTTATCAACTATCAATACCCCATAATGCTGATAAGACTATTTAATTTAAGAAATAGTCAGAAAAGCATGATGCAATATATCATCATTCGTGAATGAAGCATACAAATATGAATTTAAATCCATCTTATATTCTCAACATTGCAATTATATCTATCTTAATACGTATAGTGGAGCGACTATACATATCTCATGTATCAACTTTATATAGAGGCTTCTGACTGGCCAAATATAGGGGATATATATTCTATTAGCATGTTATAAGAATACTACTATAGGTGAAATATCAATATCACTTAAATACAAATGATTGTTCTCAGTTAATGGTATAGCAAATAACTTAAGGCGAATAATATGATTTTGCTAACTATAGGCAATTAATATCTCAATCAATATATGAATAATTAATGACTTTTAGGATAAAATTCATTAACAAGATACATATGTTTTTATTACAATATTTGAAACTTTTGCTCATAATCAATCAATTGAGCAACTATCTTGATAAACTTCTAGTTACGAGTTTGATATGTGACCTCTAGTGGATCCATATTCATAAAATATCTAGAGAGTCTACACAGAGGGTGAGTGGGCCCATAAGGTTCACTGTGAATGTTTTCAAATACATTTAGAACATAGTTTCAATAGCTAGTGATGATTAATAATCAATTTGTCTGAGAAATTGTAACACATGAGAATTCTTTCAAAGAGAAGAATCTTCTATTCTTGAGGTGATTTTCGATAGTTTTTATAATTAACAAACCAGGATGGTCTAATTGGTCATGATAAATAATAAAATTTTCGTAAGGATTGATCTCACAAATTGTTCCCAACTTTTAAGTTAAGTCTCGATTTCGTCCGTAACATTTTTTTATACCCTATAGCCCCCAATATTTGATAAATAAATACAAATCGTCATTTTTTCACTATTCTATAAAATATTTAACAAAATAACAATTATGCTCATTAAACTTTTTAAATTATTTTAAAAATAATAAAAAAATTTAAAAACCCACCCCCACCCACCCCACGTACCTATCCCCCTTCAACAGGAATTCCGGCCGCCTGAAAGGTACCATTCCGACAGCTAAAAAGGGAGAGGTGAACTCCCCATTTTACTGTCGAAAATGGCAACAAAATTTGGATGGTGGGTTCACTCTCCTTTCTGCTGCCAGCACAAATGCTGCTAAAAATGACAACAAGCCTTTTCTAGCAGAATTTGTCTCATAAATGAGGGGAGAATCTCCCCATTTGTGCTGCCATGTCGCTTTCTGGCAGCACAAATGCTGTCAGAAATGGCAGCGATTTTGCTGCCGTTTCTGGCAATATTTGTCTCACAAATTTGGGAAGGAGGGAGAATACTCTCATTTCGGTAGCAAATTGGAGGGATTCACCCTGATGCTACTGTTTTCTAGCAGCACAAATGATGCTGGAATTAGCAGCGATTTTGCTACTATTTCTAGCAGCATTTGTCTCATAAAAAGGGGTAAATTCCTCCATTTTGCTGCTGGATGGCACCAAAATGGGAGATTTACCCTTTTTTTGGCAGCCGAAATGGTACCCTCCCGGAGGCTAGCAGCCGGAATTCTGGCTGAAGGGAGAGGTGGACGTGAGGTGGGGTATGGGTGGAGATAGGGTGAGTTGGGTTTTTCAATTTTTTATTATTTTAAAAAAATTAAAAAGTTTAAGGGCATAATCGTTATTTTGTTAAAAAAATCCATGAAATAGTGGAAAAATGGAAGATTTATGTGTATCTATAGAAAGTTAGGGGCTGTGGTGTGTCAAAAAAAAGGTTGAGGATGAAACTGAGACTTAACTCAAAGATTGAAGACGATTTGTGAAATTAACTCTTTCCATAATATTGAACTCGTGGTCTAATATAATAAGTAATGTATCAAAAGAGCACAACCAAAACTTTCTAAACAAAAGACATCAGATTCTGAACCAAAGACATGTTACAATAGAGAATACTGATGATAGATGATTGACTTTATACGAACTATTACTATAGCATGTAGTAATATGGCATGATCCCAAATAGAAGTTGGGAGTTTCATTTTCATAAACAATGGTCTAATAATTAATTGAAAACATTTAATAAATAGTTCCGCTAAACCGTTTTGAGCATAAACATGAGCAATTAAATGTTCAACCTCAATTCTGATTATCATGCAATAATCGTCAAATGCTTAATATCAAAACTCACCAACATTATCATGACAAACTTTTTTTATTCCAAGAATTAGACTTTTTAGTTTTATTTTAAGAGCAAGTAGTCTAGCAAATACTACATTTCTAATAGAAAGCAAGCGAAAATAGAGTCATCCAATAGAAACATCAATTAATACCATAATCAATAAAGTGGTCCACAAAGTACGTATATCAGCCCACATACATCTCCATGAATATTTTCCAAAAAAATTAGAGATTCAATATTAACATTCATACTGGATGGTTTGATGACCAACTTGCTTTTTACCAATACATGAGAAATCATTTGCTAAAAGAAACTTATACTTCTTTAGGCTGTACTTATGTGAATTACCACATCATAGTTGCTTATGTACGCCCAATCCTATCAGGCCAAGGTATAAAGCTCTTTTGATCAACGAACTTCAGGTTTGTGGTATTATTTATCTCAATTATTTTTATAAATGTATAATACATTCTAAATGGTAGTGTCGAGAATTCTCTTTTATCTGCTTTCGACCAGATACAAAGAAATTTATGTAAAATATTATCCTTTTGCATTATCTCAATGTAGTATCCATTAGATATCTTTAAAATTCAGCAAATTTCTCTTGAATTTTCTAAAGTAAAGTGCATCATCAATATACAATTAAATATTATTTGTCAAAATAATACAAGCTCTTCGGAACTTTTAATGATTTTCGATGAACTTAATATAGTATTAACATTTTTTTCAACTAATTTTGATTCCATAAAATGCTTTTTCTTGAAGAATTGTGTGTAGTTAAACTATCATCTAGAATAATTTATTATGATTAACCACCAATTAGGTTACTATATTTCCTTTTGGGTTGGTAAAGTAGTCAAAAATATCAAAGTAAGCCATAATAACTAGACGGTCATAATCAAGGAAATTAGTTTCCACTTTCCCTTTCCCCTTGATTTATTGCTAGTAGAGATTGCAGGAAATATTTTACCGTGCGACATGTTTGTGTTCAGTGCCTTTTCATACCACATCTAGGGAATATTATGTATACTCTTTTTAGATAAGTCATTATCATTGGATGTTTTATACACCTTATTGTTAGAGTTTTGTTCATAAGTTTTCCCATTTTTCACCCATGGTTCAAGATAAGATGTTGCATTTACTTCAGGCAACGCAGTGAAACCAGTGTGACGTATGTCATGATTTTTCATATATCATATAGATATTTGACGATAAGGTACTAAACTTTGAAGTTATCGTGGAATAATAACGAAGGAAACTATGTGCTTTTATAGTATCCTTAAATGTATTTCTTTCTTTTATTGTCTTACCCAAGCTATTTGAGATCATATGTACTACAACATAAATAGCTCATGACAAATAATTCTTACTTATATGTCAAATTTAGTATGCTTAATTTTGGTTATATGGGCATTTATATAACTTTTACAATATGTAAAAGTAAAAAATTTACAGCAACATTATCCTCCTTCAGGAATGAGCACTATTTCACATATCACGTCAGGAGCACACAAAATTATATTTTTATAATTAATATAGACTATATAGTCACTTCAAGAGCAATACATTTAAGAATATTGATTTATCAAATAAATCAGGTTTGATATAAATTTCTTTACAAGAGCATGTAATATTTTTCAAAATATTACCTTATTTCTAGAGTAACAACGAATTATATCTTGATAACATTTAGGACTATTAAAAATTAGAGACAAGTATTAAACACGATAGATTTAAATGAACATTTAATTCAATCAACTAATATAACAATTAAATAGCAAATATGTTTAAGCAATTAAATAGCACACATCAAAAGTGGACGGTGTAACATCGCTACAGTGAGTGAGTGAACAAAATCAATGTAAGTAATGTCTAACCCTTTGACCAAAAAAAATTAATTAATTAATAAACAAAGGTAAACGAATTACGAGGCACTATCTATACCAAGCTTTGTGCCTAATTCCTAATAATAAATCCATGAAAATATTCAAGGAACTAAAGCAGTGAATAAAAACTTGATAAGCCATCTATAATTTATTTAAAGAAAAATATTAACGCGCTTGCGACAAATGATCTATTCGAATGTAAAACTTGGCAGAGAAAAAAAATTTAAGGATCACTTCGTTGATTGGTAATTCAAGAAAATATTTTGAATAAATCTTACTGTAAACCATCATACATGTTCAATAATATATTAATCTTCAAGATGAATATTATGAGAATTTAAACAAATCGTATTTATTTATTTCATGGAAACCATGATTGATAATGTATGTTAGGGCTCTTCAAGACTCAAGAGATAATCATATTCTTCTAGAATATGAGACATAATTATGATTTTTCAGAAACCATAATCAAATTACAAGGCAATAATCTTCAATAATTGATACGATTGTTTAATCATCTTTCTTTAAGAAAGTAAGATATATGTGTGTGTGAATAGATAATCAATAATCGAAACAATTTACAACTATATCAAAATAGAAACATTAACATAACCAAGAATAAACAAATAATATTAATCCAAAAGTTAGACGTATTCATCGAATGTAGAATATTTCACCAAACTCAGTAATAAGGTTGTGGTGGATGGAAGTTGCAATTTGTTTACCTTGTTTATGGTTCCATTCTCTTTTTTCTTCACATGGTAAACAACTCCACTTGGTTGCTACATTTATGATCGTCGGATTAGGAAACTAAACTAAATCCACAGACAATGAGAATTGGAAAATAAATAAGGAATTTTGCAAAAATATAGTGTCTCGTGAACTGGTACCCATTGAAGACTCAATTACATAGATAATAATCAAAAGATAAAATTGGAGCAAATTATATTCAATTTACATATGAAGCATGTTTTTAATTGAAACTTGAGCCAAGAATAGAGAAATAAATTTTGAAAACAAAATGAAACATAAAAATTAATCTCCCAAGCAGAATTTAGAGAATGCAAATGTTTGGATCCAAAATCGATACATGAATTGTCAATAAAGTAGACATCAAAAACAACTCGGATAAAATATCAACAAAGGATAAGAATGAAGAAAAACAAATCTACGAGATCATGCTTTTAAAGCTTTTCGTGCAGATAACGTACTATAAAGCAAGAAGAAAATCAGCTAGGAAGAAAAGAAGAACAAAGAAAAGTGGAGAGAAAACTCCTGAATTATGTATCACTAGATACTCACCCTGCGCTGCACGGGAAGAATACATATCAAATTATTTAAAAAAATAAATAATATGAAATTTTTATAAGTTTTTTTTTTTTTTTTTGTATGATGAAATTTTATAATCTTACGTTACCTAATAAGGAATAATTAATTTTTAAGATCAACCAAATAATAATATAATTTTTTCTTATCATCTTAAATTAACTGTAGATTAAAATAAATTTTAACTCGATTGTTCTCGTTAAAGCAAATAAATATCATTTTATTTTTTTACACTCATTTAGATTAATGGCGTTGTACAAAATAATTGCTAGTCGGAAGGTTATGTGTACTGTGAAAATATTTTCTATTCGAAACCAATAAAATCAGATAGCATAAAGATTATATAAATTAATAATATATAAAATTACTCATATATAACATAGTAGTAATTATTAATATTCATTTATATATACTGGGAAAAATTAAGAAAAAATTACAATTATAATTTTCAATTAATATAAACTAACTATATATATGTGTGTGTAATTTCTATTAATTATAAACTATAAATTTTAAGGTATATTAGACGATGGGATAATCAGGTTTATCTATAATTTAAACAATTAAATGATGATAATTATCTATTAGTTATTAAATTTAATAGTAAATCTAATTTCGAAATGGTAAATGGATAAGGAAAAAGTGAATAAAAATTTTTTTAAAAAATTGAAAAATTCAGTATACCACACAGGTTCCCGCAATATGAAATAAAACGTCCAAAAAGACCTATAATAGATTTTTTGGCAGGAAAACTTCAGTATAAAAATACCGCAGCTCCTTTCATTTAATTAATATATAGATTGTGAGAACCAAAGGCACATATTTATATGTACAAATCTAGGATTACATAATTATTTACAACAAATTTTTTTTAATTTGTCATTTATCACTTTCATTTTGTTATAAATTGGAGAGTGTTTTAATATTTTTTTAATTAAAATTTCATTTGAGCATGATAATATCTAGATATCCAAGTGAGAAGTGGGAACTTGGGTTTATCCCTTCGTTAAGATATGTCTTGATGAGATTAGATTACTTGGCATCATGAGCCATTCTACAAAAATGACATCGGTACACTTATAGCAATTGTATTGTTTTTTTTAATTTTTTAATACAAGGCGATATAGTAGAGAGGAAATAGGGGGAAGGACGGGTGTTTTGTGGACAAATTGGTATTCAGTTAGGGGTGGTTATAGATGCATCAAGAACCTGGTAAGTGCTATTAAGGGTGAAAGATCCATTACGATAAACTCTTGGTGGAATAAATTTTGGTGGTGTAATGCTCCTGACTACTGTAGTGGGAAATTTTTTCACAATGCCATACCAGCTAGGGCAAATTTATTCAAAAGAGACATTATCTAGTCAACTGCTTATTTGATGTGCGGAAAAGAAAAAACAATGTAATGGCGACTTATGTTATTTTTTATTGCTTGGTGGCGAAGGATATTTGGAAGCATGCCGGTTTATGCCAGTTTGTCAAACTTTTTTCATTTCAGGATGACATACAGACGACTATCTATACAATTACACAGGAATCTGACAAGACTACCCTCTCACGAATCATTATTATATCTCAAATGGAGAGAATGCAAAATTGTTAAGATCGGCTTGGGCGTCACTCCTCACTATTGGTGTTGCAAATATTGGATGCCCTTTTACCTTTTAGTGTGGATACAACCAGTGTAAAATATAGTGAGCATACTTCCTTGTTGCGTTGGAAAAAACCAGCAAATGGCAGGTTGAAGTTGAACGTTGATGCATCGTTATATGAAGGCTTCGATTATTTTGTTATAGGATCTATCATCATTGATGAGCATGATATTATTTTGGCTACTGTAGCAAAGGATATTTTTGGAACCCTACCGATTGTTGAGGTTGAGACAATCATAATTTTGGAAGGGCTTAATTTGGCAAAGGCATATAGATTACATATTGATTCAATTGAATGAGATTGAATTCAACTTGTTTCCACTTTAAGCTCAAACTTTGAATTCGATGATAACGCATTGATGTTGGGTAGGATCCATGGTTTGCTTCTTGATTGTAGTAGTGGTCCTTACGAATATATTGCTTGTGAAAGGAATATAGTCGCCCACCGTGTTGCCCATTATGCGCTTTCTCATTCTTCTTATTGTTGTTGGGTTGATTTTTTTTTTTTTAAAGTGAAAACCACAAGCATAGCTGATTTTATAAATAAAGAAGATAGAAAACAAAAGGGAAAGGGGCTAGGCATGACCTCCCAATCAATGCAGGTGTTAAAAGAACAAAGGAAAAATAGACTCCGACATGGAGAATCTATGAAATAAAAGAAAAGAGAGTAAAATGATCTAATTATGGAGAATAACCACCACTCTTTTTCTTGCTCTGAGTGAAATAGTATGACTAATCTCATCTGCTTAGTCTGCAGAGTCTAGTGAAGCACCACAACTACTGAAGTAGAACTACGCCTAGAGACCAGTGGGGTACGTGGTGGGACAAAAGGCCTTACCTGTGCACTCAATAAACGGGGCAGGTGGGCGACGAGCTGCCGGCTACGGCAGCACCTGCATGTACTCTGACTTAGAATCCAACTGAGGATCTGGATCCTCCTCCCAAGTATCATACATGTAAACAATAGGCTGACTATTGAGAGAAGGCGGGGATACAATAGTATTCAACTGAAAGAGACCTATTGCATCCATTTATAGGAGAACAATGACCTGCACCCTATCTCCAAAGGTAGGCCGCTGATTATCTGAAGCTGCTGATCCAATAGAACCAGAAGACGCACATTTCTTCTTAGAAGAAGAAGAATGAGGCATGACAGAGAGCCTAGTGGTTTGCTCAATAGCCTGCAAAGTATACTCTGTAATCTTTTTCAACTTTTTACCAACAGTCAAGTCATGTTTATTCAAGGTATCAAGCTTCAAATCCCGCAAAGGCTCACGGTCCAAGATTCCCTGTAATATATCCATACTCATCCTAGGAGGTTCCCGATCTAAGAGTTTTTGTAACATATCTATTCTCACCCCAGGAAGGTCCCGACCTCCTGCAGACATCAAATCCACACTGCATACACTAGCAGGTGGTGGAATACTAACCATAGGCTCTGGGAAAACAGAGACCAAAACAGAAGAAAAAGAAGTACTAGGAGTAGCCATCGGTATAATATGAGATGCAACAATAGAAGGCACAACCGGGGGCACACTAGTACTAACTCCAGAAACACAAGACTCAACCAAACCAGGATAGACAAAAATAGATGACAAAATAAAAGTACTCACTGGTAAAGAAGAGTTAAGAAGGACCACGGAAGGCGGAGTGACTGAAATAATTGGTGGGGCCTGCGTAACAGAAGATGCCTGACCCTCGGTTTTAGCCATATGAACCCATTGCCTGGCTGGTACAAAAACAACCTCCTTTCCCTTATCATGAGGAGGCTCAGCCGATGGAGGCGGGGATGGAGAAGATCGGAAGAGCACAGAGCCTGAGAAGAAAATGGAGGAGGAAACGAAGCAGATCCAAACCTACAATAACCCTTAGAATGCCCCAAGTGTCGGCACTTTGTGCAGAACAAAGGCACCTGCTCATAAATAATAAACTGCCAAAAACTACGTATAGGTCCTCTGTTAATCCACACTTTATCAGGGAGCTTATGCTCTAAATTCACTTCAACTAAGACCCACTTCTCACAAGGACATACCAAGTCAGCTGTAGCCTCATCAATATGCAATGGAGCTCCAACAACTCAAGCCAAAGCATACAAGCACTCATTTGCCCTCAAATGAACAAGTAATAAAGGAAAAGAAATCTACACATTGGCAATAAGATTTTCGCAGTGAGGATGAAAATCAGAAGTCCATTTCAAGACACGCATATGACATCCAGCAACAATCCCTCATGCGTCGAAAACAGATGTATATAATCATCCCCACAAATAAAGTGCAATAGAATATGCATAGTGTCAAGTAAGCCCACAGTATAGCTACTAACAAAACCAACTTGTTGCAAGCTACTACATACAGTAACCATACTAGGCTTGTCAAAAAGGAAACTTACCAACCAGTGTGTAATATAATGGCTATGTCAAAATTGTAATGACCCACCAAAAACCGTGACCAAACATATATTTAAAGATGAAAATATTATTTAGAGATTCAAAATTTTTTTTGGACTTATAAGACTATCAATAGTAAGACCATAAACCATCGATAATCTGAGTTGTTAGCAGGACAATAATAAAATAATAGGATATTTTATGAAATTTTAGCATATTTCGTATTAGGAGGGGTGAATATTCATCATTACCTACAAATAATTTTGCTAACTAGAGTATAGCCTCTCTGAGTCAGTGTGTTGCATGGAAGCCACCTCAACTCCTCTTACTTGAGTGAAGCCACTTCATCAAAACAGTGGGTAATTACTCAGAGGAATGATCACGGTTATAAGAGAACCCTCTCTATTTACAGACATTCTCACCCTATTTCTCTCTGATATGCTAAGCTTTAATCAATTTTGAGTTTATCCTATGCAATCTAATGGAAGATCTAAGTCAAGGGATAAGCAAGTGGAGGAAGTCCTCTCTAGCCAAATATGAGTAAATCTTTTGGAAAGTAACTGCCTGGAAATGCATAGGGAGTGTTAAACACTTTTCAGATTCGAAGATGCTAAGATTTCTTGAGAAAACCCAAAGAGAGTCTTTGATTCCTTAACATCTTCAGGATACTATCGATATTGCAAATCTAAGTATCGATAATCTGTAACAAAATCGAATTGTCTTTCTAATTGTGATGCTTATTGTTGAGTGTAGGTCATCACTGAGAAGAACTTGTGACAGTGAGTGATTTCTATACCTTATTCTATGCTCCTAAGTGCTTGATATTATGCTCTGTAAACGTTGTGATTATCTTTGATATGTTGATGCATACTATGTATACACCTTGCATGTTAACTCTTTTCAAGTAATTACTCCATCAAGAATTTTACCCTTTCCATGATAAGTCTGGCCATGTTCGGATCATGTTATAAAGCTGCAGCAAGGTAGTTCTTGAATCTTCATGAAAGAATTTGTGAGACTACAATAAGGTGGTCCATGATCAAATTCATAATCTTGCTAAGGTACCTCCGAAATACATGTTATGTTTAAGTGTTTGGCGCCTTGGGTAAGATTCTAAATTGGAGTAATTGGACCCTCATCACATGGTTTTGAACTAAAGAAATTATACATGTATAGAAGTTCCTCACTGAATCCATTTGAATTCACCCTCTTCTTTCATGTTTTAAAAATAGATGTTGGAAAGGAAACTACATGAAATCACAGCTAGCTCTTGAGGGACAGCATCTGATGGTTTAGCTTTCCTATATGCTACCGAGACCGATATGTGGGGCTACTATGAGGAGCATCCCGGGTTGTACCACTATATTACTACTAATGTTCGGGTGGAATACTACGATATGCTGACCCTCGAATACATATACACTAACTACTACTCTGGAAATAAGTGGGAGATGTAAACCCTTATGGCAATAACTAATTTAATAGCTATGTAATATGACTGCTATGTTAGTGTTGTTATCAGAGATCATATGAAGTATCTATCAGACGTGTGCTCTTCCGATCTCTTTTTATGATAGGTATCTGACCCTATACAAGGTCCTTTTGGCAGAATGTAACGTTGGTACCCTTTGAAATCTATAATGATATGGTTAAGGAAGAAAATCTAATATGCTTCTCCTGAATGGATGATTTTATCAATAGTTGAACAAAAATTATTGATACTTGTTGCACGAAGACATGAAGGTTTTTATATACTATTGATAACAAGTTGGAAACTATTGATAGTACAGAACACATTAGTACTTTATGCATTATGGAAATGGCGTGATTATGGATACAAATTGTACAAATATCGATAGTTTCAGATGGTCAAATTCAAATATGACCTTTGATGACTTTTGAATATTTCTAATTGACTAAACTGACTGTAAATATCAATTAAGACTAAATAAAATATGAAAATTTATACAAGTACTTTTGGATCACTACAAGAGTTAGTATCAGAGCCCACAATGGTCCTTTCGGCAACATATATGACTACACTATCAATTGCACTCCAAGAAGCCAGGTAACAAGTTAGAATAGAGTTGATAATTTATGTTAAAACATTTGATAACCATTTCAACTTAATGGTTTAGATTTATAATGTTGTAGATTAAATAAAAAGCTTTATGATTCAGATTTCATGTTTATGCCTTTAGTTTAGAACACTAGAAACTAATAGAGAAATGGCATAACAAACATGGTTGAAAGTTGAACATTAGATAGCATACATGTCTAAAATCATTACTGAGAATCTGAATGTTAGATGGAATATATGTCCAAAATAAGTGACCATAAGGAACAATACGTGTTACATGACCAATAAGAAAAAATAACACCTATAGGGATACAACACAGGGATGGGGGATACTAATTAAGACTCTCGCACATCAGAATCATCATCCTCATCCTTGAAGTGCTTAGCAAAAGCTTACACCAATTCAAATTGTTAGGCTCCACGGGGTACCTGCAACTATTACTTTAGATCAAGACCCTAGATTCCTGTCCTGATTCTGGAAAGAGTCGTTTTCAGTATTAAGCACTAAGCTTCATTTCAGTACAGCTTTTCACCCTCAAGCAGATGGTCAATCTAAATGAACTATCCAAACCCTGGAAGACATGCTTAGAGCTTGTGTACTAGAATTTCCCAAAAGTTGGGGTCGATACTTGCCACTTATTGAATTCTCTTATAACAATAGCTATCACTGTTCTATCCAAATGCCACCTTTTGAGGCATTGTGCGGT
Organism: Nyctanthes arbor-tristis; assembly: GCA_963692815.1. NCBI lineage: Eukaryota > Viridiplantae > Streptophyta > Magnoliopsida > Lamiales > Oleaceae > Nyctanthes > Nyctanthes arbor-tristis. The sequence continues at coordinate 27,484 of CAVNYN010209884.1, forward strand.
AGAAAATGTCAATCTCGTTTATATTGGGATGAAGTAGGGGAAAGAAGGATCGTGAATTCTAAAATACTCCGAGACATGATACAAGCGGTAGAAAAGATCAAAGATCGACTCAATGCTAACCAACGACGCTGACTAGTGGAATTTGCCATTATTGACAAAGTGTTCATTCAAGTATCTACAATTAAACAACTCTTTCATTTTGGTAAGCATGAAAAGTTAACACCTAGATTCACTAGACCATTTGAAATAGTGAAAAGAGTCGGCGAAGTAGCCTATAGACTTCAATTACCAGATCATATGAAGAAAATTCATAATGTGTTTAGATCGGATCTGTGCTTCGAGAATACATCTCTGATCCTTCACATGTGCTCTCAGACCCTCCTACAGACATTCAACCAGACTTGACATACGAAGAACATCCAGTCAAGATTATTATGCGAGGATCGAAAAAACTTTGAAACAAAGAAGTACCGCTAGTACGAGTTTTGTAGAGAAATGAAGCAATAGAGGAAGAAACATGGGAGCGAGAAGATGAGATGAAACAGAAATATCCAGAACTATTCCAAGGTAATTTCGAGGACAAAATTATTTTAAGGGGGTAGATTGTAACGACCCACCAAAAACCGTGACCAAACACATATTTAAAGACGAAAATATTATTTAGACATTCAAAATTTTTTTCGAACTTATAAGACTATCGATAGTAAGACCATAAACTATCAATAATTTGAGTTATTAGCAAGAAAATAATAAAATAATAGGATATTTTGTGAAATTTCGGTATATTTCGTGTTAGGAGGGGTGAATATTCACCATTAGCCTACAAATAATTTTCCTAACTAGAGTATAGCCTCTCTGAGTCAGTGTGTTGCATGGAAGCCACCTCAACCCCTCTTATTTGAGTGAAACCACTTCATCAAAACACTGGGAAATTACTCAGAGGTCTGATCATGGTTATAAGAGAACCTAACTCCATTTACAGACATTCTCACCCTACTTCTTTCTAATATGCTAAGCTTTAATCAATTTTGAGTTTATCCTATACAATCTAAAGGAAGATCCAAGTCAAGGGATAAACAAGTGGAAGGAGTCCTCTCTAGCTAAATACGAGTAAATCTTTTGGAAGGTAACTGCTTGAAAATGCATAGGGAGTGTTAAACACTTCAGATTTGAAGATGCTAAGACTTTTTGAGAAAATCTAAAGAGAGTCTTTGATTCCTTAACATCTTCAGGATACTATCGATATTGCAAATCTAAGTATCGATAATCTGTAACAAAATCGAATTGTCTTTCTAATTATGATGCTTATTGTTGAGTGTAGGTCATCACTCGAGAAGAACTTGTGACAGTGAGTGATTTCTATACCTTATTCTATGCTCCTAAGTGCTTGATATTATGCTCTGTAAGCGTTGTGATTATCTTTGATCTGTTGATGCATATTATGTATACACCTTGTATGTTAACTCTTTTCAAGTAATTACTCCATCAAGAATCTTACTATTTCTATGATAAGTTTGGCCATGTTCGGATCATGTTATAAGGCTGCAGTAAGATGGCCCTTAAATATTCATGAAAGAATTTGTGAGACTACAATAAGGTGGTCCATGAGCAGATTCATAAGCTTGCTAAGGTACCTCCGAACTACATGTTATGTTTAAGTGTTTGGCGCCTTGGGTAAGATTCTAAATTGGAGTAATTGGGCCCTCATCACATGGTTTTGAACTAAAGTAACTATGTATGTATGGAAGTTCCTTACTGAATTCATTTGAATTCAACCTTTTCTTTCATATTTTAAAAATAGATGTTGGAGAGGAAACTACATGAAATCACAGCTAGCTCTTAAGGAACAACATTTGATGGTTTAGCTTTCGTATATGTCACTGAGACCGATGTGTGGGGCTACTATAAGGAGCATCCCTGGCTGTACCATTATCTTACTACTCATATTCGGGTAGAATACTACAATGTGTTGACCTCGAGTACATGTACACTAACTACTACTATGGTAATAAGTGGGAGATGTAAACCCTCATGGCAATGACTAATTTAATAGCTATGTAATATGACTGCTATGTTAGTGTTGTTATTAGTATAACATATAAAGTATCTAGCTGACTAAGTATCTAAATCACTTTTGATGATAGGTATCTGACCCTATACAAAGTCCTCTTGGTAGAATGTAACGTTGGTACGCTTTGAAATATATAATGATATGGTTAAGTATAAATCTACTCTGCTTCTCGTGAATGGATAATTTTATCAATAGTTGAACAAAAACTACTGATACTTGTTACACGAAAATATGAAGGTTTTTATAAACTATTGATAATAAGTTGGAAACTATTGATAGTACAGAACACATCAGTACCTTATGCATTATAGAAATGGCGCGATTATGGATACAAATTGTACAAATATCGATAGTTTCATATGGTCAGATTCAAAAATGACCTTTGATGACTTTTGAATATTTATAATTAACTAAACTGACTGTAAATATCAATTAAGACTAAATAAAATATGGAAATTTATATGTACTTTTGGATCACTACAAAAATAGCTTCCTCCTCCAATCTAATAGAAAACGTAGGCTCCCTACTGCAAACATGGGCTGCCCTATTGACAAAGGGCGCCAGAGAAGCTGAAGCATCCCAAAAAATCTGCTGAAAAGACTTCTTCGCAATATGTTGTTCAACAGATAATCCTCAGTTAGCAACAACAGTAGAAGCATACGTGTGACCAGGTGGAATACCATGAGGGACCTCCTGGAGGTAAGAAGTAGAACTGGGTCCCATGTGCGTATCCGGCGACGAAATTTCAATTGCGGACTAGACCTTTCTCCCTCTTTTCAGCCTTCTGAACATTTTTCCCTTCTGGGGTTGGGCGAAATTCTGCCCTTAAGTGCTTCGAATTGAAGGAAACCCTAGTTTGAGCCTTTGAAATTAGGGTTTCTATTTCTCTTGATTTCGTGCTAATCCATCCACTCGGCTTCGTCTAGCAAGTAGAGTAGATGGTGCAGCAAGCTTTAATCCATCCGAGTCCTGTCCATGTGAAAGAATTGATGAATTATGGTTTGGAAGATCAAAATTAGAAGTCAACCCCAAAAATTCATTTGTATTGGGGGGCCTTTACAATATATAATAATGAATTTTGGGACCTATTGCACTCTTCTTTATTTCTTTCTTTAAAGCTATTTAAATATGTCTTCAACTTCATCTCTCAGGAGTCTAGACAGTTGCCTAGAAGGCCTAACTCTAGTACGCTTTCAATTGTGACTTTTGACAGTACCACACTTAAGGATAGAAAACATAATTGATAGTATCAATTGACCACAAAAAATCCCCCTGTACTTTGCACCAAATTGGAGTTGGTCAACTTACCAAAAATTTCCTCCCAAAAGAGGCATAAATTTTCCAACCAGCCTAAAGTTGAAACTTCCAAATGTAAAGAAACCTCCTTGGATTCGTTGCTATAATAATATTCATGTCATAAAATATGTCAAACTCAAATAATATCTTCAATAAGAATTAGATTAAAGCGCCCCAAAGCCTACGTTTAAGAGAAATTAGCATGAAATTGTTTGTCAATAAAGAACATATTTGACAAATCATTAATTGAATGTGCATGTACAATTACACGTCAATCTTGACTTTGTAATTTTTTTTCCCTTGTTCTCTATTGTTTTTTTTTTTTTTGTGTCAATTTTTCTAATTGAATATATATATATATATATATTAATCAACAGTTTGTCTGGCTCAATTTGATTGTGGGCTCAATTAAAAATAATTTTCCCGCTCATTGTGTGACTCCTTTAAAAAAACCAATTGATGATGTCATTATTCTATTATTATTATTATTATATTTTTCTTTATTATTATACTTTTCCTTCTGGCTCAATTTGATTGGGGCTCAATTAAAAATAATTTTCCCGCTCATTGTCTGACTTCTTTAAAAAATCAATTGATGATGTCATTATTCTATTATTATTATATTTTCCTTTATTGTTATAATTTTCCTTTTAATTAATTAATTTTATATCTTTATTTTGAAACTCTATCTATATATTAATTTAATATTTTTATTTCAAAACTCTATCTGCATATTATATTTAATATTTTTATTTTGAGACTCTATCTATATATTAATTTAATATTTTTATTTCAGAACTCTATCTACATGTTACATTTTAATCAATTTTACTAGTCCGATTGTATAATTTTATGATTTTATATTCTCCTAATATATTATATTTTACTTTCTCAACATAATATATCCGTGAGACGCACAAGTGTTAAACATAGTAGTTCGTAAATGTACGGGTGATAAACTAATATAGATTATATTATCGGATTTTATTGCTTTTAAAGGAAATAAAAAATAAGAATTAATAAAAAAATTATTAGTTCATTTATTATACTTTTTCTTATTGTTTTATTTTTCCTTTTAATCAATTAATTTCATATTTTTATTTTGAGACTCTATCTACATATTAATTTAATCTTTTTATTTCACAACTCTATCTACATATTACATTTAATATTTTATTTTGGGACTCTATTTATATATTAATTTAATATTTTTATTTCAGAACTCTATCTACATATTACGTTTTAATCAATTTTACTATATCCGATTGTATAATTTCATGATTTTATGTTCTCCTAATATATAATATTTTACTTTCTCAGCATAATATGTCCACAAAACGCACAAGTGTTAAACATAGTAGTCTATAAATGTATGGGTGTAAAACTAATATAGATTATACTACCGGGTTTTATTGCCTGTAAAGGAAATAAAAAATAAGAATTAATAAAAAAATTATAGGTTCATTTATTATACTTTTTCTTATTGTTATATTTTTCCTTTGAATTATTTAATTTAATATTTATATTTTGAAACTCTATCTACATATTACATTTTGATTAGATATATTTCACAGTTGACTAATGAGTTTGAATTATATGAAAACATATAATATATCAATCTTGATTTCAGTATTACTTTTCTTTATTATTATATTTTTTCTTTTAATCATTTAATTTAATACTTTTATTTTAGGACTCTATCTATATATTACAATTTTGTTAGATATATATTGAATTTGCTTAATGGATTTTAATTTTACTTTGTTCAATTGTGTAATTTTATTATTTTATATTCTCCTACTCCATTATATTTTATTTTGTCAGCATAATATATCCGTGAAACGCGCGAGTGTGAAACTAATATATATTATACTATCGGATTTTATTCTCTTTAAATGAAATAAAAAATAGGAATTAATAAAAAAAATTATCGGTTCAATTATTATACTTTTCTTTTTAACCATTTAATTTAATATTTTTATTTTGAGACTCTATTTATATGTTACATTTTAGTTATCTTATATTTGTCAAATAGATTTTAATTAAATGAAAATAGATACTATATCAATCGAGATTTCAATATTATTATTATATTTTTCCTTTTAATCATTTAATTTAATATTTTTTTGGGATTCTATCTACGTATTACATTTTGGTTAAATATATCTCATATTTGCCTAATGAATTTTAATTTTACTTTGTTCGATTGTATAATTTCATAATTTTATGTTCTCCTACTCTATTGTATTTTACTTTGTCACTATAACATGTCTATAAAACACATGGTTGAGAAGCATATATAGTTTGTCTGTAAATGTACGGGTGTGAAACTAAATATAGAATTATATTATCGAGTTTTATTGTCTTTAAAAGAAATAAAAAATAAGAATTAATAAAAAAATTATTGGTTCATCGAGATATCAATAAACTAATAATAAGAATTTAAAACTACGTCAACAAAATAAAGAATTGATTGTATGCTACTTGTAAATATATGATGCATATTAATTCAATGCAGGTTGTGTTTTTCAGTTTTTTTATAGCATTAAACTTGACAAGCACAATTATATTATATTTTATGTATGAAATTTCTTTAAAACTCTACCCATGCAACGCACAGGTGGAATCTAGTTATTATAACACAATAGTAATTTTTTGAGAACTAGTTTTTGAAAAATAATTTCAGGTTTTTTCTAACTTTCAAAATAGTAAAAACTTCTTTACTTTTAGATTTCCAAAAAGATATTTTTGAAACAAAAAAAGAAGCTCAATATAAAATTTTGTCATTATAAGTATTTTTAGCTTAAAAATAACAATAATGAAGAACACCTGGACAAGAAAAATAAATCAATTATGTTTTATTTATTCATTTTTTTCTAATTACCCTCAAAATTTACAGTTGAAAATAAATTCAAAACTCAAAATTTGAAAATAGAAGCACCAAAAAAAGCAAACTCTAGAAGATAAAGATAAGAATAAGAATGCACAATTTGTACGAAATTTATACGCACACCTCTCTAGTTACATACACTGTCAAAACTTGTGATTTCAAGAAGAGTTGTGTTATTTGAAGAAAGACTTGTACAAAAATTTAAATAAAACTAGCATCTGACATGATCTTGTTTTTTAACACATCATCTTTACATTAATAGTAATCACATAGTCACATGTCTTTGTTGTCATATTTCTTTTTTTGTCTAAATACAATTAAAAGAAATATTGGAAAAATAGATATTTAAGTAAATATAAGGAGGTGTGAGATAACTTGTGAGTATAAAAATCATTTCTCATAAGAAATGGCAATGGAAAGAACAAGAACAAGTGAAATTGTAACTAGCTCAATAGGTTAGGGGCTACAACTACAATTTTCCCCAAAAAATTTACTGCATAGCCATAGCCTTTCAGCGTCCCTCTTTGTTTGTGAGCTTCTCTGCAAATCCTACTAAGCACATTAATGTTGATTATGGCAGTAATTAATAACATTTCACATCAAATCTCAAAGGTTACATATTGAACTTTTCAATTGAACAGTATTATTCTTCTTTAGAGTGAGAAGATAGAGAATTTGTCAAAAAATCCCAGAAAATACAATTCGCATTTATTACAGTGTATGCATCCATACAAGAATCCTGTTGATCTTTTTCTGGGCGTTGAGTTGGACTCGATTTTGATATCGAATTGTCAATCAGTTCATGTCCCATCTTTTCAGCCGTCCTGATGAGTTCTTGGGAATTTCAAGAATTACCGGCCCAGCCTTTCGGAATGGAGGAAAAAATTTGAGGGATTTTTAGATTTTTCTGTATTTGGATATTGATGAGTTTTTGGGTGGTGTTAAAAAGTGAATTACTGTTGGCGGTCAGAAAATGAGACCCAAAGACCAGCAGTGAACATCCGTGACCTCCTGGAGGAAGCTAAGAAACGGATTGTTTTCTTGATCATTTGCGTTGTTGGACTGTCCTATCTCATGTCCTGTAAGTGATTTGTTCCTCATTTCAACTTTTGTTGCATCTCGTTTCTATTTCTATTGGAAATTTTGATTCTAACACCGCTTTCCTTGTTTTGGAAATTAAGAGATGGGCGTTGCATCCGGTAGCATAGAACAATGAATTAAAGAGGTCTTAGCACCTGCAAAATTTAGACTAGACTAGCATTGTTTTAAAAAAGCATTACTACTCTTGATTCAAGGGTGACTTGGACGCCTTTTCACGGATTATGTTCTTTAGGAAACCCACTAGTTCATATGAGGACATTTGTGAGCTTGTGTTTTATCTTTCATTTCATCATTTCCTTTCCTCCGCCAAGTAAGCGTTAAGATATTGGTAAAGGTTGGATTCAAATGTATTTTAATGTATGCAAACTCTTTTCAAAGTTGTTAATCCTGTCGGAAAGTTTACAATTTTGTAAATTAAAGAAATATAAGGAACTTTACATGGTCGAAAGAAAATGGGAAGCCTTTATACTGCACCATTGAGAAGGGGGAAAAATCCTCTGAACCAAGAATTTCATATCTCCCGGATTAAGGTTCTGTTACTTTGAGGAAGTATGCATTTTCTCTTCTTTGCTTTATTGAAAATGCGGGGTTAAACCTGTGTGCATAGGCAAAACACACCAATCAGCCACTGAATCTCCCTGCACTCTTCCCCTTGAACTCTAGCATTTTAATGTGGTGTCAACCAATTTATTTTTTTATGATTATTATTATTATTTTTTTTAATTTATTGAGTCCCAACCCTGATATCTCAGAAGGTTTCCTCATCTTAAGCTGCACTTCTTAATGTTAAACATGATATGCTTTTCATCTATTGTAGGTCATATTTTCTTTCACCGATTATGCCATTTGCGGTGTAGTAATGTCGGGTTTCTCGAAGCACCTCTGCTTCATTCTTTAAAGATGACAAGTTAAGGAATTAGTCTATTGGTGTAAGGCATTGTTTTCTGGACTTCATTCCAACAATTCTAGTGCTTGAACTATTTCTACAGACGATCTCTGGTTGGACCATACAGGTTTTCAATGTTTTGCCTCTCAACTCCAACCTTTCCAAAAATAGCAAAAGGATTCTATAGGGAACCTGACCTCAAACAGCAATCCAACACAAGGTCGAACTTTCATGCTCAAGGATCGGAAATAAATTTTATCTTGGAGAAATTACAATGATTAGCAAGTTTTTATAACTTGTGATTTTACTGGTTAACAATGTTAAGTTGTCCAATTAGCATGAATTGAACCTTTTTTTGCTGTCATTTCTGGACCCTCTCACCTTGTGAATCCTCTCCCACTCAAAAGAATCAAGATCCAAGCAATACAAAACTCGCTGGACCGAAAAACTTCCTTTTTTTTTTTTTATTTTGAGGGCAGTAGGTTGCTTGCCAGAAGTCTTTCCTAATTTTTGATAAGTGCTTTCTTTCTTTTAAAATAAAAATAAAAATAATGTGGACACTGAACCTTAAGTTAGTTAATAAAGGTTGCAACTGGATTGAAAGTTAAATTATCGAATCTTTGCTAATATAATAACTCCTTGTTCGCAGAGAACTTTATAGTATGGGTTTGGACAGTTACATGTTATTTCACTAAAAGTAGTTTTCAAATCTATATTCCTTCGTGATGGGCTTTCCATGTAGATAGAGGGAAATGTATTTAATCAAATGGCACATGCAAGTGATGTGAGTAATGCTACTGGTCATCACTTTTAATTATAACCATGTTTAGGTGACATTAAATGGTAAGTTTACTTAAATGGATCAGGTTTCCCTATATTTTGACCAGATTTATTATTTAACACAACTACGTTGGCTTGCGGAATGGTGATGATGAGGAGTGGTAAATGGGTAGTATTAATGAAGCCCTAGTTGCATATATCAGTAATTTGGTGTTTTGTCTCCTCTTGTTTAGAACAAATAACTTGCCTTGTCAAAATGAATGTCATAGGAGACGTCAAACAAAAGTATCCATTACCGTATTCAAAAGGGACAATTAGTTAATGCATAACATTGTGATACGAGTTATATGCGCTAAATCTTTTTTTGAATCCAGTTTTTAAATGATATACGGTTAACTGCACAGGCATAATTTTTTAGATGAACTTGTTCGATATAATATAAGGTTCTAAGTTCAAGTCAATAGCCATCCATTTGTTGATATCATGCAGGTGTTATGCTTTAATGAGAAAGGTAAGAATACATGTTGTTATGTAAATGATATAGATTTAACTATATCAAATATCTTTAGATTAATTGGTTCAATGCTCTTAAAACACGAGTTTTGCCACACAAGTTGGAGGAGTGGAAAGATTAGCATTCTCCTATTTACTTCCTCTGCTTGTTGCTAACATTTGCGCACCAGCATTCTGTTCACTAGTTACTCTTATATTATTCCAGTATTGCAATCTTCATTTTTGTGTTAATTTTGGATGATTCAATTTTGGGACAATAATCTTATATTTTTTCAGTTATAATTTCCAGTTTTGGGTTTTGTATTATTGTTTAAAATTCCATGTGTATTCCTCCCACGTTACAAAGATGTCACTGCTAAATGCCAACTGTTAATAACGGACAGATGGAGATAGGCGTGTTGGTTTTCTTTTGGCATTTATCTTTCACAGATCCAAATGTGGTATTGTTAAGCCACACTTCGGAATGTCATACAAAATTACACATGTAGTACTTGTCTTAGAAACAAAAATATGCACCCTTTTTGTTTTAGACAAAACTGTATCCTTCATTTTTGTTATTTGTATGGCTAAGATAGACATGAAGTGGGTCCTCTTTGTACGGCTCATTGTCACACACAGTTTCTCACAGTTAAGCCCCTTCAACCAATGTGTATCTGTATTTAAATGATTTTTGTCTCTACTGTTCCTGCACCCTTCCCCTTCCACCCCATCGGCCCAGCTCAGTGATTATCTTACTCCTTTCTATCTTTTCAGTGACAAGCTCATCGGTCTTAGGGAATTTGCCTGCTGCTGCAATTTTGATAATAATCCTTCGGTACTTGTCTCTGGATCTGGATATGCGGAGGAAAACAGCAACTTACAAAGTGAAACCAGCATCTGGAGACTCTTCTTCCGAGAGAAGACCTTTTGAGGATCCTTTTATTGCTGAGAGTTCTGATTGGAAGCAAAAAGTGAATTCCCCTGTTGTTGAGGATGCAATTGACCAATTCACTAGACATATTGTCTCAGAGTGGGTAACAGATCTCTGGTACTCCCGCATAACTCCTGATAAAAGGGTTCCAGAAGAGCTTGTCCAGATAATCAATGGTGCATTCGGGGAAATATCACGTCGTATGAGAAATGTTAATCTTATAGATCTTTTGACAAGGTTTTATTTACTGAGATTTTGCTTATAGAAACTTTCTGCACTATGATACCTTCTAGCGGGTATTTGACAGGAAATATCCTTGCTTCGTGTGGAGATCGGATATTATTAATGTCCTATGCAGTCAGCTTGAGCTTTTTCGTGTGGTCAAGATAAAAATTGAGAAAAAACAATCAAGAACTTTAACCGTTGAAGAAAGAGACCATGAATTGAAATCTGTGCTGGCTGATAAGAACAAATTACACCCTGCTTTATTTTCTGCTGAAGCTGAGCACAAGGTTATTTCTTTTTCTCTACCTTCCTTTCCATAATCTGTAGCTTCCTAAGGGCATAAGGTTTCTGTGGTTGAGAATTTTCCGTTCTGAATGCTTGTTAGGTTCTCCAGCACATTATGGACGGCCTCATTGTGTTTACATTCAGGCCGGAAGATCTGCGCTGCTCCTTATTTCGTTATATAGTTCGAGAACTACTTGCCTGTACCGTTATGAGACCAGTTTTAAATCTAGCTAGCCCAAGGTAAGTGTACATTTCATTCTACTTTTCAGATGGCCATGCTTGTGTTTTTTATGCATTATCAATTTTGGTGTTAGGTTTATTAATGAGAGGATTGAATCTCTAGTTATTTCAAGAAACAAGACTTCTAAAGGAAGTAAGGGGGTAAATGTGGCATCACCATCAAAACCAAGTGAATCATCAAAGATATCATCCGATTTCTCTCCTTTTGTGGATCCTTCCATCAAAGGTGTGGAACTAGTAGATTTGAAGAAGGATCCATCTAGAAGTGATGTTAAGATTCCTGCATCAGAACCTACGAAGGGGTCAAGTCTTTCTAAAGATCCATTGCTTTCCATTGATACACGATCCACTCGTTCTTGGAGTTCTTTGCCAGAAACACATAACGATGAGGTACAAGGGTTGCAAAAGAATCATTCTGGCGGAGAATGGGGAGACATGCTAGATGTGATATCCCGCAGAAAAACTGAGGCCCTGGCTCCGGAAAATTTTGATAATATGTGGACAAAAGGAAAAAACTACAAAAGCAAGGTAGGTGAAAGTCAGCTGGATGATCCTATGAAACATAACTCCTCAGTGGGGGTATCTAACTCAGTAGAGCAGTCAAAAGTGCTTAGTGGACAGAAGAAAAAGGAACCGGAAACCAAGGATATATCTTTTCAGAAAGACATTTCTAGTTCTGGACAAAATAAACGCCCTGGATCAGACAATAGGGTCATGCTTGACAATCCGGAAAACCAAAATCGTGCAGCTAATTCTTTTTGTGAGGAGAAAGATGCACATAGTGATGTGAATTCTGATGAATCAGAGACCAGTGGTTATACCGAGGGTGAAGACACCAGCTGTGTTACAGGTCTTGATTCCCCTGGTGTTAAAGTTTGGGATGGTAAAAGTAAAAGAAACACCAGTCACATTCATCATCCCCTTGAAACTTTGGACAGCCATAAGAGTAAAAAAATGAGCACCAGTGTCTCCACCCTCGGAGAATGCAAAAAGCAAAGTCTGCCAGTAAAAGATCTAAATCTAGCAGTCATAACAATGGTCATGTCTGGCAAGAGGTCAAAAGAACAAGCTTCTTACTGGGAGAAGGCCAGGATTTACTGAGTTCCTCCCAAAAAAAATTAAAATCAGAAGACTCAAGTGATGAATCCGAGGCAGAATTGTTAGGTAGAATACAGAGGGGAGCAACCACTTCTTCTTCTATGTCCTTGGCTTCTTTACCTGAAAGTCATAGTGTAGCTGCTAAGTCTGCAAAAAATTCAATTATTGCTAATTCCTTCTTCAAGTTAAGATGTGAGGTACTCAACTCCCCTCTTTAATCTTCTCTTTGTTGTAGTATTTTTAACATATTCTTGTCTTTAAGATGCAAAGAAAGTGAGCTCGTTTCTTGTGCGGGTATTTGTTTTAATAACTTCTTTTTGTTGCAGGTATTGGGTGCCAATACTGTGAAGAGTGGGTCCAAAACATTTGCTGTTTATTCAATATCTGTTACAGATGTAAATAATAACAGTTGGTCCATCAAACGAAGGTGAAACTAGCACTCAAAGTTTCTGATTTCATCCGTCACTTATGCAATAATGCTTTTTTACATGCTTTGTCTTGTTAGTTCATTATTGAACTCATATGGTGGCATGATTTACCTTGACAGAAAATGCTACTTTAACTAATTGGGTTGTACACACTGACAGATATAGTCATTTCGAGGAATTACATCGCCGCCTTAAAGAGTTCCCTGAATATAATCTCCACTTGCCACCAAAGCATTTTCTATCAACTGGTCTAGATGTCTCTGTCATTCAAGAACGTTGTAAATTGCTTGATCAGTATCTGAAGGTCAAACATCTAACCCTGCTGGATTTAATTCTTTCACTACTGGACTTTTTGACATGGTCTAGTTTTTAGTCATATTTTGATTTAGTTTATCGTCTGTTTGACTCTTGCTATAGCATAGAAAATCATCTTACATTATTCCATTTTGCAACAGAAGCTCACTTGCAAAGCATCTTTAGAACTCCCTCTCTTGTCATGAGTCTTCACACTATTCTAGTACTTGATCTGTCATGTGCAGTGGTCTCTTAAAACACTGTTGCTGTATGTATAGCTTTACTAATCTTAACTTTTGATTCTGTTTTCCCTTCTTTTTTCCTTTTTTTTTTTTTTTTGAGATAAATTGTTTCAACATAGAGATGTTACATATTGATTCTGCCTCTGCCAAAAATACTGCACTTCACACATGAATTCCTCGCTTAATTTTCATAATTCCTGATATAATGGATGCATACACCTATACTGAATTCTGCAGTGTTGTGCAGAGGCTTCTGCAGCTTCCTACTGTTTCCTGCTCTATTGAAGTCTGGGACTTTCTTAGTGTTGATTCTCAGGTTTGACTTCTTTTCTTCTCCCTTTTGCCTTCCTGCTTGATTTTTTATTCTGTAATGTCGTTTCTTGAACTTACAGTTATGGTTTTTGAAATAATGCAGATGTATGTTTTCTCAAATTCATTATCTATTCTTGAGACTCTTTCAGGTGAACTGTGTATCTAATCAGAGTGTTTTCATCCATACAGTTTCTTTTTATACATATAACTGGTTTATATTTCAGTTGACCTGGATGACACAGCTCGGGAAGCTCAGAAAGAATATGTGAATAACATAGGACCAGTAACAGATCCGTTTTCCTCCCAAAGAGAATGTTTCAGTAATAAAGATAAAGAGTCTCCATTACTGATCAAGGGTGATCATGTTGCTGGTGGAGCCAGAGCAAAAACAAAAGGTTTAGCGCTTTCTCCACCCAAAAAGACTTTTGAGGATTCCAATAGTGACTCTGATGAACCAGAGCAAAAGAACCTACTCTCAACCAGAAACTTGAAAAAAACTGTAAACGGCGAAGAGGAAGCTTTATGTGCACCTGGGTCTTTTGATGTTTCCTCTGATGCAACCATTCCCAGTGAGGTAATTCGCAGCAATTATCTCTTGGCATACTTCCATTCCTTTGTTGAACTCATGAAACAGACTCCAATTTAGATATTACTCAATGAATTCTTTATTCAAATATCGGCATGTTCATTTTCCATTTGCAAGTTCTTGTGGTCTGACTGCACTCTGTCTGTTATGACCTATATCACTCATCTAATTTACTACTTCATGCAGTGGGTGCCCCCCAACCTAAGCATTCCGATATTGGATTTAGTGGATGTCATTTTTCAGCTTAAAGATGGTGGATGGATCAGGTATTACCTGTAGTCTGTAGACAAGCTGTACTACTTTGAAGGAGGCTTCCTTGCATATTAATTTTCATGCTTGACAGTTAAAGATTTTGAGTGAAATACAGGAGGAAGGCTTTCTGGGTGGCTAAACAAGTTTTACAGTTAGGAATGGGAGATGCCTTTGATGATTGGTTGATTGGGAAAATCCAGATTCTGCGTCGGGGATCAGTTGTTGCTGCTGGTATCAGACGGTTGGAGCAGGTACATCATTGATGGCCTAGTAGTTGAGAAAAACACTTTTTTACGTATCCTGTTGATTGCTGTTTTCAATTCACTGTCCGATTTGCCAGCATATATTATTTTAGGAGTTACTATTGGTTTATTAAGTTAAATAATCTACAGCTATGGAACTAGGAGTGTTTTGTCTATTACTGACTGTCAAAGGATAACACAAATCATATCTTTTAAAGAAGTAATTTAGTATTGCGGATGCCTGTAATTTAATTGCTATATGGAACACCCAGATACTTTGGCCCGATGGCATATTCATAACAAAGCACCCAAAGCGTCAGCGACCTGCACCTCCTGCAAGCCCAAGTCAAGGATCTCCTCAGAATAGACCTACTCCATATGCTTCACCCGAAATAGATGAACTGGAGAAGACGCAACAGGAGGAAGCTGAGCTGCGAGCAAAATTTGTATACGAACTAATGCTTGGTAGTATTTAATCATTTGCCTATCCAATGGATTATCTAACTTTGTGGGGGAAAGAAAATATCTCTAAGATGTTGATCATTTTTATTTAAATTCCACGCAGATAAGGCGCCAGCTGCTATTGTCGGTCTTGTTGGACGCAAGGAATATGAACAGTGTGCCAAAGATCTCTACTATTTCATTCAGGTGATTCTCATTTATTTTCAATTTTCCCAGGAGCAATACACACATACATTATGTCTAGGCTCTGTAGTTCCATTATATTGTTGGAAGAACTGTATTGTCTAGTGTGCTGGCGGCCAATTCAACACTGTAGGTCGGCAACCTGTCCAACAAGAAGGGTTGAAAACGAGCACAATTTTAACATAATACTTTAAACTGGTGGGTTAGAAAAATTGAAAGAATAATCATGCACAACCCATGTTTGATCTTGAAATCTTCTCTCTGATTTTAACTTTTCCTTCTACTTTAGGTTTAACTTATTTAAGGCGGGGAACTTCCAGTTTTATAAGTCATAATAGAATAAGTATAGCAGAGTTATAGAACATCTCATTATTCAAAATAATGAACCTTTTTAATTAGAATAATGCTACACTAGTGGTGCTTAGCACCAATCTAGGCAGCATCTAATGTGGCATTAAATTATATAACTGAAATTAAATGCATGAATAAATAACCCAATTGATTTAACGTATCATGTAATGCAACATTAATATGGTGCTGAGTAGCAGTGGTGCTAGCATAGCATCACTCAATTAGAACAATATAGTTTGATATCAAGGACGAGTGGAAAATGATGCAAATTGGACAAAATGAATATTCGTTGCAGTCGCTAGATGTTGGATTGCTAGATTATCAGGGGATACCTATCAAGTTTTAAGGCAATTCCATACAACTCTTAGATTACATATGCTTTATCTGACAAGCGTAAGATCAGCTGAGCACAAAATGACTAGGATGACGTGAGAAAAACCAGAATGTCAAGATAGATAGATAGGTATATGCTAATACCATGTTTGAGTAAAATTGAAACACAATATACAAAACCAGAATTTATAAGTAAAGCTTTTCGGGAATAAACTATTATTCTGCAAAGCAGGTTAGAACAGGGAGGAGAGATTACAAAAATAAGAATAAAAGGCGAAGAATTGATGAAAGTCTTTCAGTAAATGTGCTGTGTGAATGGATTCGGGTAATTGGTGTCTAGCTAATTCATGAGTTGTTACAAATGCCATTAATGGGATACTGACCAGTCTTTAGGTTATATGATAGATCCATATACTGGGATCAAACAAGGTATAGTTAATCTTTCATTACATATAATAATGCAAGTAAAACGTCCTCCACAACCCCCCCCCCGGGGGGGGGGGGTTATTTTAACTAAATGTGCTGACGTGATAAGTTGCTACTACCATCCTTTCTGTGGTTTTGCAATACCTATTTGGTAAGATAACTAACTAATGAACTTTGACCTTTTGCTGGTACAGTCAGCTGTTTGCATGAAGCAACTAGCTTTCATTCTTCTTGAGCTGCTGCTATTGTCACTATTTCCAGAGCTTGATTACGTCTTTAGACAGTTAGAAGATGAGAAAGAAAAGTTGAGAAAAATCAAGCCTCTTTGAAGTTTCTTTCAACGGATTTTCTTATTTAATGAGATTTAGTTCTTGCCAAAGAAGAGAAATTTGGTAAATCAAGCCAAGCCAAGTTGAAGATTTTTTACGGAGTTTCTTGTCTCAACAGGAGGCTTGTCATATCTCCAAGTAAATACATCTTTCCTTTTCCCCATTCCAGCTGTCTTTGTGAAATGTACATTGATGTAAAATGATGAAGCCAATTTGTTAGCTTAGAGGGGTAGATTGTGATTTCAGTTTTCAATTGATATATCTTAAAGAAATCCATGGAAATGTCAGAAGTTTATAAGCTGACAATTATTTATTGAATTGATAACCAGATTTGTATTTGGTATCATTTTCGGGTTTTGAAAATTGAATACAGGTGGGCTTTTTGAGAATTATCAAAGCCAGGCATTCAGTTAATTTATCAAAATGAGTACACTTCAAAACGAATTGAACGAGGCAGCTTCTTGAGTCAGGAAACTACTGATGCAGCAGTCAATTTTGTCCTATTGATCAATAGTCGTTTAATAGTGTGATTTGCGACCAATAATTTTTAACACTGAGGTTCCATTACGACACTCATAGGTGTTTTTCAAATTTACAACTACAATTAAGCCAGCGGAATTTCTATAAAATAGATATCAATTTTTATCGCTGCGCTGTTAATTCAAAACATCAATTTTATTAGAAATCTCAAAATCAGACATTTTTTATGGGTGGAACCGGATTAAAAAATCAGACTTTTTAAAGTACGAGAATAATAACCCCTCTTTCTCTTCCCTTTCTTTTTCATGAGTATTGGACTATTGGGTGCTCTTCATCAGCGCAATGCACTATTTGCCTGTGATATACCACATACTACCTCAGTCCAAAAAAGATAATCCAGTTTTCATTTTTCATTCGTTTCAAAATATAATTCAATTTTTTCTGTAAAAAGTAATTGAAATATTAATTCTTTTGTATACTCATATTTAATGTGGATATATAAAGAAAATAGAGTTATTAAAGTGAAATAATTAATAAATAAAAAATTATCATACAAATGGTGTTAAAATTTACTTTTTCAATACTATTAAGCTACCATCTCGATGAGGGACGATACCCCAACATCTAGCTCAAAATTTATTTGAAAAATAAGCATCAGACAAGACTCAAATATTACAGGACCGAGCGGATGGAAATCCTATAGTTCACATGGCATCAGCCCTGCTAGGGACTCTCGAAAACAAAGATAGGGAGTGCCATAAGACAGCATCCAAATTCTAAAGATCCTCGCTTACCCATCCCAAATATATTTTTATTAGTATTATTTTCTGCTAAATTCACTTCCGATAAAAATGCAGGATTATATTCTCCATTCACATAAACGAATGAAGAATACAAATTGCAACCAAAAATACCTAAACAATGCGTTTCAAGTTTAACATATCAGTAACAAATTCGGACCCTCAAAATCAGTGTTAATTATATACGCCCATTGGGGGGGCTGCAGCGAGCAGCCTCCCTCTTAGGGCAGCCCAGAATTCAGGAGAAGCATGATGCCTAGCTTTTATATAGCACACAATTATTTTCAGACCCGTGACTAGAGCATTGATCTTATGGATCAAATTGATGGATCTAATCCATAATGCAAGATTTTATTGAAATAGAGGAAACAGCAATCGATACTCCTGGCATAACCAAAACACCTTATGCTAGCAATAATACATCCCCAACTTGCACAGTTGCTATTGCAATATATCTGAGCACAAATAAGGTCTCTAAGACCCCGTAATACATACAGATACATGACCAAATAAAATCAAGAACTTGAATACTCTATTGCATAATAACTTGCAAGCATGTAGAACCAACTTGTTTTACTTAACTGATGCTGAAAAAAGAAAAATGCGACCATTCCGCGGTAGAAAAGCCTTAAATAATCTTAAAGGTCAAGGTACACCACCAAAATAGGTAACGAATGGAATGGTGTACCCATTAAGCGGTATTGCATTATGATCAAAAACCTTTTGAATCCATTTTGAAATACAGAAGAAAGTAACATTTCCTACAGGCTATAGGAAAACGCTAGTTTGAGATCCACCCTCCTAGAGTCTGAAAAACTTCTAATCAACGCTAAGGGTAGACAAGAGCTTCCATTCTCTCACGGCTTTAGTAGTATGATTGCGAATGGGTACTAATTATCTAAAGAAAACGGTATAGAAATAGGGCAGATTTAGACGCACATGATGGAGGGTAGAAAAAATTGAGAAAAGAAAATTTCCAAATAACTGCATCATACATAATGAAACAATAACCCATCCATCCCCAAATGAAACCTATGTCGCTAGTTTATCAAGATATGAACTTAAGGAAGAAACAGAACAAGTAAGATCAGCACACAACAATAACTGAGCATTCAAAATTAGTGCCCCCTCATCCATCCCTATCAAATGCAAACACAAGCACAAGCACAAAAACAAAATTAACCATCAACTAAGATTCCAAATGACAAAAAAGCTTCAAATGATGTTCCCCAAAATTAAACTATTCTCTTAACCCTTCAAAAATACCAACAAAGAGTACAATTGAAGAGTAACCTCCAAATGTGACTCCAGAAAGACCCTCAAGCAGAAGCAGCTGCTGCCTTCTTCCTGGGTGCAGCTTGAGTGCCTAAAAAAAATCAAAACTCCAAATTAATTAATTGTACAAAAAAAAAAAGGAACTACAACATTCAAAGCATAAATTTTCCAAGTATATACCTTCTCTGAAGTTGGTCTTGAATCTGCGGGGCACGTGGCGGAGATATCTCATTCGCCCTGTTCCAGTAGTCTTTCTCCTAATAGCCTTCACACTCCAGTTGTCTGATTAATGAAATTACATCAGATATTTTTAAAGCAAAAAAAAAAAAAAAAGTTTGCCATAAAGACATATACAATTGAGAATTACAAAGTGAAGCGCTTACATTTCCTCTTGCGGGCAGCAGGATAGGCACAAGCAGCGCAGCGGCTCTTCTGGATGTGAAAGCTCCGGCGGCCACACCTCACACACAGTGTGTGTGTCTTGTTTCTCCTCTTACCAAAGCTTCCGGTTCCCTTCCCCTACAAACGTCCAAAAATAAAAATTAACCCCTCAAACGAACACTAATCGAATCGGATCAGATCTAGATCACAATTTACACACACACATACACACTTAGTGATTCAGAATTATGCACAAAGAGAACGTTGAATTACCATTGTTGCGAAGCTTCAGAAAACCCTAGTTTCGGCTGCTGAGACGAGAGAAATGAATTGTAAGAAATGTTTATATATCAGAACAGAATAAGTAACTTAAAGGGTAGCTTCCAAATGGGCTTCAGGTCGGGCTCGGAGTTTAAAATCAGCCCAATTACAGTGGGTCCGGCCGAATATTTCTACCAGGCCCCAATAAGCCCACTTGAGGGTTTCCGTCGAAGCGCGCGAAAATTTCCCCCAATGATAAGAAGAAATTGATTGCGGTCTCAATTGTAATTTTTAACCCACTATTGACGAGCAATCAATCGGAACGAAAAGCAAGAAGAAAATGGTGGAGAATTGTGAATTTGAATTTCCAGCATTTCCGTATAAACCGTACCCGATTCAGCTGGATTTTATGAAATTTCTGTACCAATCACTAGATAAAGGCGGCATTTCCATGCTGGAAAGCCCCACAGGTAAGTTCGATTCTGAATGCACAAGCACGAGAGCTATCATGTGTTTTGATTTTTCAGTTCATAAATGTTATGGAACTGAATAGGTTAAGTGGTTGACAGGGACGGGTAAAACCCTGAGTATAATATGCAGTGCTTTACAGTGGCTAGTCGATAAGAAGAGTCAGGAAAGTACAAAAGTTGCGGTTAGTTTGAATGAGAAGGAGAAATTGGGAAGTCAGTCATTTGTGGAGAATGGCGATGACACTGAGCCAGATTGGATGAGAAATTTTGTGCCAAATAAAGAATCTGACACCGGGGAAAAAATGAAATCTAAAGGAAAGAAAAGGCATGGAGATCGGTGGAAGGAAGTTTCGGGTAGAAAGTTAAAAGATAAAATGATTAGAGACTTAAGTAAGCATGCTGAAGAGATCGGGTTAGAGGGAAATTTGAATAGCAATAGGGGAATAAATATGAAGGAGGAAGTTGGGATTGATAAGGATGATAAGGAGTTTTTGCTGGAAGAGTATGAGAGCGAGGAGGAAAGTGGTGGAACGTTGAAGAGGAAGAATGCTGGAGCTGATGTTTTTTCATCAAGTGATGAGGAAGAAGAAGATGGGATGGGGGATGAGGAAGAAGGGACGGGATTAAAGATTTACTTTTGTAGTCGGACGCATTCACAGCTTTCACAGTTTATAAAAGAGTTGAGGAAGACTAAATTTGCTAGTGAATTGATGGTTGTCTGCTTGGGGTCTAGGAGGAATTTCTGCATAAATGAAGGTATTAGAATGAAACATCTGGCACCCATGTATTAAACTGGTAAAATCTGTAGGAAATATAAATAAATATTCCACTTATGTGATTGGATGTTATCTTTCTCCCAGAGGTGCTGAGGCTTGGGAACTCCACGTGCATAAATGAGCGGTGCCTGGACCTTCAAAAGAGTAGGAAAAATGAAGCTTCGAAAACAAAGGTTTGAATAATTTTGCTCTAGGAACATTCTCCCAAGTTTTGATAATTCAGATCGGAAGAGTGCCAATCCTTCTCTGTATCCCATGAATTTAGTTGATCTCTGTCTTTCTGCAGTTAAAATCATTTACCTTGCTTCATTTTCTTCATTTAAAATCATTTACCTTGCTTCATTTTCTTCATTCGTTTTCTAAATCACCATTGTATTGTGCTTGAAATGAAGACAAGGAGTTTAAAGTTTATTTTTGGGAGTGGAATAGAATTTATTCCATTCGATAATGTTTGCATTTGAGCAGGCTTCACAATTTGGACAGCGCTTATATATATTATGAAAATCTCTTCATCCTGCTTAAATTTTCTTACCTCCACAAATTAGCAGTCAAATAATTAGCCCTCCTGGCTATTATCTCCATGTGTAGCTTCTTATCTTAAAGTAACATTTGGAATCTAAAAGGTAATAACCTCTCAAATGCTGCAAAAACTATTCTTTTAAGCTATTCTCTTTGACTGAAGCCGTAATTCTGATGATCAGAACCTGGGAGCTGGAAGAAGAGTTCAACGCAGAAAGGCTACCTCTGGATGTCTGATGCTTAGAAATCGTAAGATGGAAAAAGAGTTTAAGAGAGAAATCAGTCAACAGGAACCATTGGATATTGAAGATCTTGTTCTCATTGGCCGCAGCTTAGGGACTTGCCCATATTATGGTTCAAGAAGGATGGTTCCTACAGCAGATCTTATCGTTCTTCCCTATCAATCTCTTCTTTCAAAATCTTCATGTGAATCCCTTGGTTTAAGTTTGAGGAATAGTGTAATTATTATAGATGAAGCTCATAATCTAGCTGATACTCTCATCAGCATGTATGATGCAAAAATAACTGTGTCACAGGTAAATATAGTATGCTTGAGGTGGTTTATGGGGAATGCTTTATACATGTAAAGTTAGTCTGAAGATTGTGTTTGCATCATCAATCACATTTTAGTCTGAAGATTGTGTTTGCATCATCAATCACATTTCTGATTTGACATTTCTAAATTTAGTTTTTAAGGTTGGGGCTGGTCAAGTTTCTAACAGTTAATTTCTCCTCTATTCAGTTGAATCTCTTGCGGTCTCATTTAGAGGGGTATTTTCAACGATTTTGTAACCTCTTAGCACCTGGAAACCGGAGGTACATTCAGACTTTGATGGTTCTCACTCGGGCTTTCTTAAAAGTCCTGCTTGAAGACAAGAAAGTTGCATGTCCTGCTAATCCTTTATCTGATGCTGAAGTGGTAGAAAATGTGCTTGATTCTTCAATGGCCATCAATGAATTTTTGTTTTCCCTGAACATTGATAACATAAACCTGATAAAACTCTTGCGATACATGAAAGAAAGCAACTTAAATCACAAGGTGACTGGTTTTTCTGGTCATTGATTTAATATTTGATATTTATTTTTCAGTATTTCGGTTTTGTGTTGCAGAAATTTGAACTTCACTGTTTTTGGGCCTCTCAGGTTAGTAGTTATGGAGATAAGGTAGCCTTCTCCCAGAAGGGTTCAACTATCAAAAATGGTGAAGCAATTGGCAAGGAAGAAAGTGCATTATCTTGCTTTCAGGCATTAGCTGACATGCTACTCTCCTTAACAAATAGAGATGGTGATGGAAGAATATTAATTTCAAGGCCGAAGCAAAAATGTCTAGGGCAAGAAGGGCATATAAAGTATGTCATGCTTACTGGAGAGAAGATCTTCTCTGAGGTTTGCCATATTTTTGCACCTTAATATTCTAATGCACTTTGATTTCAATTTGCTACAATCATTTATTATTTTCTGTAGATTGCCGATCAAGCACATGCTGTTATCTTGGCTGGAGTTACTTTACAACCTATAGAGGAAACAAAAGAAAGACTCTTCCCATCACTTCTGCAAGATCGCTTGAGCTTCTTTTCATGTGGTCATATAATTTCTCCTGAAAACATCTTGCCTATTGTTGTTAAACATGGGCCTTCTGACCGGTCCTTTGATTTTAGCTACAAAAACAAAAGCTTGTCAAACGTGGTAAGATAGGTGCATGGTTTCATCATCTTGCCTTGAAAAATTTAGGACTCTCTAGTCTCATGTGTTTCAAAATTTTCAGAACTTATAAATGACTGGGAATTCTTACCTTATTTTACACTAAATTCTTGGCTTTTGATCAATTTGATCCACTGTTAACTGAAGGAGTTAACTAAACTGAACTTCTATTTTTCAGAGAAGTCATTCCATAAATTTTTTTATATTTTTGCCAATTGACTGCTGAATGTTGGATTGAGTTGACAGATTGAAGAACTAGGACTTCTGCTATGCAATCTGGTGACAGTAGTTCCAGAAGGAGTGGTAGTGTTTTTCTCATCATTTGACTATGAAAGCAAGGTCTACGATGCTTGGAAATCATCAGGCATCCTTTCAAGGATTATGAAGAAAAAACAAGTTTTTAGAGAACCTAGGAAGAATACAGCTGTGGAATCTGTGTTGAGAGAATACAAGGAAACAATTGATGCACTATCAACCAGTAATGGTACATCCTGCAATGGTGCAATTCTTTTTGCAGTTGTGGGAGGAAAGATATCTGAGGGTATCAACTTCAGTGATGGAGCAGGTCGGTGCATTGTAATGGTCGGATTGCCCTATCCTAGCCCGTCGGACATTGAATTGATAGAGAGGGTGAAGCATATTGAGGGACTTGAAGACAGACGGTCAAATCAAATTCCCAGTTCTTCCGTTGATGGTGACCATGGGGATGTTAAAACTGGATTTCACATCCTTAGGTGTTGCAAGGGCCGAGGAAAAGAATACTATGAAAATCTTTGCATGAAAGCCATAAATCAATCAATAGGTGGGTGCTACTAGGAAACAGTTTCCTGCTGAAAATCTTTTGTTCTTTTAATAAATTTGCTTTATTCAAAATGTGCTTTCTCAAGTGTTCGAGCTGTTATTATCCAAATGATTAATTTTGTTCACCATTCGGTAGAACGCATAGGTGCAAGGTGCTTTTATTATTAATACATACATGTTTCTTGCTTTAAGTATCCTTTAATTATTACTTTATCAAATGTCTAATTATTGTATTCTAGGTAGAGCAATTCGGCATATAAATGACTATGCTGCAATTTTGTTGGTTGATATGCGTTATGCTTCTGATCCTGCAAAAAGAAGCTTCTCCCACTTGACTGGAAAGCTTCCACAGTGGATCAAAGGTCGTCTTGTTACTACAACTGAGAATTATGGTGAGGTCCACAGGAGGCTGCGTCAGTTCTTCAAATTTCACATATCAAAAGGAAGCGCCAGATAGTAAACTTACAGAAACAACGATAATGCCAATGTTTCTTTTATCTTCTTTCTGGGTAAAGTTGATTTTCTTGTTTGGGTTGAAATGGCCATTTTGTATAGGTAGGGAAAACAGAGGGCATTTGAGAGAGAGAGAGAGAGAGAGAGAGAGAGAGTGAATCGGCACTAATGGTATGTTCAAGATTAACTCTCATATTTTGTAGCTAGAAGAAATATACACAGAATTACTATTCCTTTTTGCCATCGCAACGAGTTCTATCATTATGTTTATTGTGCTTAAAAGTTACTTTTTCTGAAAAGTTGGACATTCATCCACATGCTCGATAATCGATATGAATGTGGTACTCTAATAAGCCATGGACAACCATACGATTAACTTGAAGTAGGTGAGAATAATCAAAATGTTCACCTATTGTCATATTCTTTTCCAGCACAAAAGCATAGAGCTTTTATGTGAAGTATTTTGGCCCAAAAAGTGAAATAACTTCCAATAGAACAGTTGGATTGGGTTTCCATTAACATCCAAATCCCCAAAAAAAAATGACACGAGCAACCACTTGCGAGGTTTTCCACTTGTCCTCTGTTTGGAAAGTGACTGATTTCAATCACCTTGGTCCCTACCTCATGGGGGTGCCAATATACGGGGCCCAAACTCCTCCATATAAATGCTATCAGAATTGATCTTGAATTACCATTATTTTTTAACTACGAAAATGAAGAAAATTCCAACAATAACCATTAGGTATGGTTCTTTATTCTTGTAGAGATAAATTATGGTCCCCCATTAATCAAATGTCTCTCATAATGGTCCAAAACAGCTACAATATTAGGACTACTCAGCTTTCAGTGACCTGCCAAACATTCTGTGCATACTTTCAGCTCTGAGCCGGCCTTTCATGCGGTGAAACAAACAGATGACATGTTTAGCATGTAGTATTATGTTTAGGCAGTACAATTTAGTGTAGATGGGGCAGATTAATTCCAGATTCTCTAATTACTTATTCATTTCTTATAGTAAATACATCTTAAAAGAATCTGTCTTCATCTCATTTGTTGGAGGCGGGTTTGTGGGGGCGCCGGGGGGACGACACATAGTTGTATGTGAGACTTGAAGCCAAATTGTCCCTTTATAGATAGCCCATTGCTTTTGTTCTGAAAGAAACGAATAGACCTTATTTGGTTGTTTTTATCTAAGTTCTGTGGTGCATACTAACTGCAACACTGTAAGGGAAGGAACGACTGATGAACAAGCATCACGGCAAAAAATTAAAGACACAGATGCTGCTCCAAGAATCCTTTCACAACACCAAAAACTTCTTTTACAAAACATTCCAAAACCTCAAATCACGTTTCTTAAAAGGGTACCAAAAGCTGCCTAAAGCTACTCTTGCCATTCCCATCTCTTTGTCCAAGACCACGAAACTGCCAGACCTGGATGTTGATCCTAGAGATTTCTCTGATAAAAATGAGATGTCAGAAGAAAAAACAAAGGGTGAAGAAATATTTAATGGAAATCCTGAGAACCTTGCAAATCAAAGGGTGTTAAAGGAGTCGAAAGAAGAGAAGAGTGGTCAATACTCTGAAGGCAAACATGTAGACTCCCTTTTGGAGAATGCAGATGCTCTGGCTAAAAAAATGAAAGAACTGGAGATGATGGATGTGAACGATATGGATCATGCGCTGGATATAGAAGAGGTACTTCATTACCATTCTAGGCTTACCTGCCCGGCTTATCAGGACATTGTTGACAAATTTTTCATGGATATGTATACCCAATATTATCTTCCACCACCCTCGGCCGGTGTCCACGGTTCAATGAGGAAACTGGGCTCGGTCAGTGTTCACAGTTCATCAAGGAGTCTTTGCCCCATAAAGCTGTAGAAGTGATACTGAATTCATTCTTCATGCATATGATATGAAACAATGGTTTCTCCCTTGCTTTCACTGTGTGTGCGCGCACGCCCCAGTGCAAGTGTTGTTCATAGAGAATTTTCTTTGGCCAATGACGGAATTATGTTTCTTGAAATTATCTAGCACGAATTCAATCAATATCCATTCGAGTAATTCTAGGAGGACATGTTTATCTGACATGAATAATTGAAACGGGTTAATTGGGAAATATGGATTGGTTATTTATATATAAGTGATAGATTTCAAAGCCCACAATCATCTAATACATGATTGACAACTAAGCATGTCACTTTTTCATGTCAGATAAACATGTCTCCTTAAAATTATTTTATCCATTCTTCTTGCCATTTCTAGATTTCTCATGTCATGTGCCTAAGTTGACCGAAGTTGTTTGCATCTTAAATTTCAGTATTAATTATGAGTTATGAGTCTGGCAATGTAGATATGATAATAGGGATATTCAAAAAGATAGAAAATGACATAATTCCTGTCCATGCTAGTAAAGTTAAAAAAAAAGTAATAGCAAAACTGACTAGATGTTGAAAAAGAGTGAATTTCAGAGCACAATGAGAACATAAATCCAGATTCAGAAAGGCAGATTTTCAGTTCACTTTTCGGCAATTGAGTCGAACCTGTCCTGTTGGTGCAGTCAAGACCTGGAGATTGGAGAGCTTGTTCATTGTAAGGCCAAAGTCCCTTTGGAAGAGGAAAACATCTGATGCATATGCTCGAACCCAAGTCTCCGTTTCTTCCCCTGCTGTAAGCTGCTGGTCAACAAAGAGTAATCCCTTGCCTTGAAGAAGACTGGAGTAGTATATTCTACCAAAACCTGTTCCCGGTCCCTCATAGTCCATCTTCATTCTGGCATCCTTAAACGAGGCAGTGGATAAGTGATTTAAGGACGATGAAGGCGAAGGTGACAATGATGGTGATGATATAGACAATGGCAAGGGTTGGCTTCCATTGCATGTTGATCTCAGAGAGTTGAGGAATTCAGTGTCTATTGAGGGATCAGGGTCTTGAGTTCCACTGAAGTTATAAAGGCGGCTGTAAATGAATTTGCAGTGAATTGTTCCGGTGCTGTGGGCACCTGAGACCTCAAACGACAAATGGCAAGCGAAAACAATCATAAATCTCGTCAAACGTGAACTGTTTTGACATAGAAGAACGCAAATTCTTTGACAGTCTATAACAGAAAACCACAAAATTAAGTTCCGAAAGGTATACCTAATAGACTGACAGTCTCTCTTTGATCAAACCCTCTCGATGCAAATGCCTCAATTATTCCAGAGAGATCATCAAGGGGATTAGGAAGCTCATATGTCGCCACTTTTTGAAAAGAAATCGTACTATCTCTCCTTCCGGTGTACAGAGGGTAGAATGGGCCACCAGCCTGAAATTTTTTCAAAAGATTTTAAATGCAAAAAGACGTCGGGTTTTAAAATGAATAGGTGGAAAGAAACAGAGATGTATACCAGAACGACGCTTTCTCTAGCAGCCAAAACAACAATATCAGCACAAGAAACAATTCCTGGGCATGCCTTTTCAAGCTCAGATTTAATGGTGTCGATCAGATCATAACCCTTCAAAGATTCATTTGGAGGTGAATCCTTTTCACTGGCAATTCCAGCAGCGGGATCCAGTAGAACTGAAGCATCACACCCCTATTCCAATAATTTATCAGAAAACAAGTTAATCATAATAACCAGCAGAAACCCAAAATATAATTTCATAGAAATGCAATCAGATTTCTCAAGAATTTAAGCCCAACATCAAAATGAATACTACACCCTATTGAAATCACGGCAGGAAGAAATTATTGGGCAATAATATATGTATAGAATCAACAAAATATACCCATCCAAGGCAAATTTGAAACTATAATCATTTCACTAAAGGTTGATGTTGAAGTCGAAGGATAAACACTAAATTCAACAAAGAAACCAAAAATATCTCTCTCCCATACAGTAAATCCAAAAGGAATAACTGGCGAGGTGAAAGCGTCGAGATAAAGTACCTCGACGAAGCAATCATGGAAAAACAGCCTTAGAAGCGCGGGGGCGACACTCTGGCGCACATTGAAGAGTTGGCGAACAGTCGTTCGAACAATACTCTCGGCTAACGGGCAAGATTCATTGTAATAATCGTATCTGAGCGAGCCCTGAAGAGAAGTATAAGAATGAGTTTCTGGGAGCTTCCTTTCCACCCTGCTTCCTGATGTTGATGAAGCCCCCATAAATGAATGCGAATTAACCGATGAGCCCCTTCTGGTTTCTGCATTTTGGTTCTTCAAAGAGAATAGAAGGCAGAGTAGAAAAACAAGAAAGCTTAGTTTTCGTGTGAAATCCATGGCGAATCACTCCCAGTCCCTCTCGAGTTGCAGAGCTTAATTGGAGCGGGAAAGGAAACGATGAAATGACCGAACTGCCCACCGGAACCGAAAGTTTGTTACTTTTTCGTTAACAGAACTAACTCAACTAATTTGATTATAAGAAATTATTCTAGCCGTCCGACTAAGCATAGAACCTACATCCAACGGTTGCAAGCCGTTTGCCCTCAAGTGCGGAACGAAGTGGAAACTATTCGGCACTCTTTATTTTGTAGAAAATATTTGAAATACTAAATAACTGAGAAATGATATTTATAAACACGCACTTGTATTTATATGTTCTTACTCAATCATTCTTGAAATCACAATTTTTTTGTGGGTGTATAAATTTTGTGCACCTTGAATGTATAAATAACACTTCTCTAAATAATTTAAGTTGTTTTTAAGAACCAATCAACGGAAAAAATTACAGTGCTAGAGGATTATTAAACTCGGTACACTTAACTAATTAAAAATTCACATATATATTCAGAGACCTCAATTTATTATATAATTTGGGCCCAAAACCCATGTGGTTTCTTGATTTGCCTCGCTTCCGATCTGGAATTTTTTTCCCCAGGCTGGGAGACGTGGTGAATAGTTTAGGAAAATGTTGCACTAGGAAGCAGGTATTTTTCTATTGTGTCCCATTGTTCAATCCGTCTTTTATTTATTTTTTTTAATATGAAAAAAGAAACGTTTGCTACTTATATATCTATCCATTTTTTCTATGCGGAGACTCTTACTCACCCGGAGGACGGGCTCACATGTGACTCCATGCGCAGACAAACACAGCATGGGTTCTCCGGATCAAATTTGTATATAACCCTATCTATCTAAACTGGAGTTGCAAATTTTCACTGGTGCAAGAATGTCTTATGCATCATTCTTAATAATAAACCAAATCAAGTTACATCGAGTCGAGCATGCAAAAGATACCATATTGTGATTGCAAGTTTGCATTCATGCAGAGTCGCGAAATCTCCTCATACGAACATCAACAGTGAAAAGAATGTACAATCAACCAAAAAAAAAAAAAAAAAGCATAAGAGGTATATTTAAACTGTGAAGAAATATCCGTCTCAAACATTCAGTGAAGAAGAATTAAATAGCGGCGAAGCTTTAAAAAGGCATCAGCTGCAAGATTTTCTGTAATTTACGTAAATAAAAAGGAAGAAAGTAAAACGGGGTCTCCATCGAACCCCTGCACGAGTCCAAAATACATCAGACGGCGTGCATATGACCTACAATCATCGAGCAACTGTAGCCTCCACATATTTCAACTTCAGAGCCAAATACAACAGCTAGTAACTCACAAGGTTGCATCAATAAAACAAACCAATTTCCTGATTAGGCAATCAATAATCTGGAGCAATATGCATCCCAACTCCATCTATGTGCATTATTGTATAATAACCACTTAATTGGCCGAAGAGACCAGAACATTGTGCTCCTTTAATCGTCTTTGGAAATGAGCCAAACGATTCTGCAACTGTAAGATACCAGCAGCCTTTTGGGATAGGATTGTGTTCAATCTGGAGACATAATCATCTAGCTGATTCCCTGGTTGATCTGCCTTAACCAACAGATTCATCTCCTGCAAAAGGCCAAAGAAAAAAGTTGACCAAGCAGCATAAACTTTATCGCCTTATAAATAGCACATCACCACACCCTCCTCAAATCACATTAGCTACTAGTATTGTGTCACATCATCTGTCTTGTGCCATTCTATAATGGCACTAGACGTCTAGTGCTTGAACATTTTCAGCCTTTAGAGCCCTCGACACTAAGAAACTAAGATTGTATCTACACTTATGCCCAGTCAGTCTACTAGCTATGTGACAGTAATTTGTCGGCTCCAAACCTACTAATGGTCTTGCATTCCAAAAATGGGGGACACAAAAATATAAAGATCATCACTGACCTCTCGAACAATATCCATTGTCTCCTCCACTTGTTTCCTGTGAGCATTGACCAGATCTTCTTCTTCCTGAAATCAAATAGCCACAGAATTCAGTACCTGGACTTGACTCAATTAGTTTGTCATTGTAAGCGACTTCTGTTGCTCCTACCTTTAATAGAGAGTTCAAGTCATCATCTTCAGGCGAGTATTTCATTTCTGTTTTAAGAGGTTCCTTCAACTTCGATTGACCACTGGCTCTCCTTGTTTTGTCATCTAAGTTAGAAAAACTGTATGATTCAACTTTCGAGTTTTTCTTCCATGTTGGCTTTTCTTGCTCATAAACCTCTTCATCATATTCTTCCCTATCAGTTTGTTCAGGCCATGAATCACCTGTGTCATCCTCAAATGTTGATGCAGGTGGTAAAACTGATGATGAAGGCTGTGTTGTTGACTCCTTCAGATTTGTTGTTGAGGAGAAAACATCCTTCTTGCTGTTATTCCCTTTGGAAAGGCTCTTCACCCTATAATAAAAAGGTTAGGAGCATAAGAAAGGACTTTAAAGGGAAGGAAGAATGTGCCTGACAGAAACTATATAATCAAAGATCAGACTTGCCTATCCGCATATCTTAATGTGTTTAAGGTATGCTCACAGGACCCTGAATTTGGTGAGACGCATGAAATCATCACAGTACGAGAATTTCCAACAAACGAATCCCGCAAGACTTCAGTTAATTTACTGCCCCGAAACGGGATGTGCCCTTGATCATTATCAAGTGCTCTAATGCATTCCTTCAGTGCAAGCAAACTCTTGTTAATCTCCGCTCCTTCCATTCTGCGTAATCAGAAAATGCTGACTGACTTAAATTTTGATAAAAAAAAATGGCTAGTTTGTTCATGATGATGATGATGATGATGATAATGTCTTGCATATAAAGCGATGGTGTTTGCATCCTCAAACACAACAAGACAATGGGGCCGTTTGGCAACCATTTATATTTTAGTTGTTTTATAAATGGATTTAAAATTCAAATTTTTGTATAGGTGTCGTCAAGTAATTATGCCGTGGGAGTTAATGATTAAAATGATGTGAAAGCTTACATCACATCAAATATGTGTTCGTTGCCATGCGTCCAAAATTTGAAATTTAAATTGGTTAAATGGAATTATCTTTTAAGTGGAGCCAAACCAAAAGAAAATAATCATATTTGCATTTGTAGGTTTCTATCTTAAGACCAAACAGAGAGTTTTCCTAGGAAAAAGTAAACAAAAAGATCACACTGTTTGTATACCTTGTCTGCTTATCATTATCAGTAGTATCTGCACCACGTTCGCTTCCAGCA
Organism: Nyctanthes arbor-tristis; assembly: GCA_963692815.1. Taxonomy (NCBI): domain Eukaryota; kingdom Viridiplantae; phylum Streptophyta; class Magnoliopsida; order Lamiales; family Oleaceae; genus Nyctanthes; species Nyctanthes arbor-tristis. The sequence continues at coordinate 59,659 of CAVNYN010209884.1, forward strand.
AGGTCTATAAAGGACAGCTTCCCAACAACTCGAGCGGGTTTGGACTCACTGCCATCAGCTGACCTCTTAATGCTAAGCTGAAGAATGGCATGTGAACGGGATGATTCCTCATTTGCACCAGTGGTGCCTGTGCTTCTTGTTGCACTTCCTTTCTCAATGAGGTCCTTAATTGTCTCCACATCTGACACTTTGTACTCTTGCAAGCCTACAATACAAACTTGTTGCTTCCCATCCTCTCTCATGCAAAGCTTTCTGCATAAAGAAAATTTGAAGAATTAGTTGAAATCCATGAAGAGATTAGTATATGGTTGTGGAATGATTGAATTGAGAACATCTTACTTCCTATCGCTGAGTAAGTCAAACAGTTTTCCTCCATATATCTCAAAGAAGCTAACAAACAACTGAAACCCTTGATTCCTGTAAGTATGATGCATGAGCCTCAAGATATCCCTAGAAGCCTTGAGAGGAAGTGGTTTCATGGTATAAGTTTTGCCACTTCCTGAAGAAGTTTCAGAGAAGGAAAAAGATGAGAAAGATACAAAAGGGAAGCTTCATAATGCCATTATAGTAGTTCAAACAAAGAAGTAAAGAATGAGAATCTTGATCTCACAACAAGACGTTAGTATAATAAGTAAGAATAACACTTATAATGAGAAGAGCTGTATAGTCGTTCAATAAAAATTTCAAATCCTAGCACCAGAATCCATCCAAGATAAATCCTACATACTATGAGAAAGTAGGATGACCAGATGGTATAAAACTCAAGTAGTGTTTCACATATTATATCTTGGATCACTTGCAGCATAACCAACAAAGTTACATATTAATCCTGCAAGAACCAAAATTAAGCACTTTCTAAACTTTCCAAAATGACGTAAGAGGGCAAATAAAGGCTAATCTTGAAATTTTTTTAAACCTCACATGATATAAGAGGCCCACGGAAGCAGCTATTGCACCATATCCAAGACATAAGAGGATAATCAACAAAATCATCAATAGCCTGCCTTCCAAAAAGGGTTATTGCCTGGTTCTTAAAAGAGCCACGCTGCCTAAGAAAATTCACCAATTCGTGTTTATTTGCTAATTATTAAGTCAAAAAATTTTCATCCTCGAATTTCAACTCATATTCTCTAAAATATGATCTTTCACACAGTAAAACAACTTTTCCTCACTTTCAAATCCACACATGCCACCCCTACCAACAACAGATGATTTTTCTCCAGCAAAAATTTCTCACAAACTCAAACTATTAATCCGTTAAACCAGATGAACAGCAAATTGAACCAGTACTATCCCCTTCAAGAAATTTTGCAAGTGGTTTTGATAACAGTGCAAAAAGCTAATCCATCTGTCAGGTCTAGGACCTTTCTACTCATCTACAACTTCTTGCCATTTTGTCTTGCTTCTCTTTCAGATGCAAACACAAAAGATCACATACAAACTTCACTTCCACATGAATAAAGCAATCAAGCATGTTTTTCCACGTTTATCTTAGAAGACTGGTCCCAAGGAAGTATGAATTAATAACGTGAAAAACAGAAGTACACCTCAAGGAGAATGTGATATGTGGAGAACAAAAACAGAACTGTGTCTGGTAGTACTCAAATAACAATTAAAAACAACAGCAAGCTTACAACATCATTACATCTGATGATTATACTCGAGCTATTACCTGTTTGCCCATAGGCGAAGCAAGTAGCTTTGGTGCGTTGGAAAATTATTGGAACGATAGGTTCCACAGTTTCGTGATATACCTAGAGAGTAAGATTAATGAGAATCTAAAACACCAAGGATATTACAGATTCCAACCCCAGTCTCTAATCTAGTTTAATCTCGGTTATTACCTCATCATTTGATACTTCCTCATTTAGCACGGCATCAAAGACAAATTCATGCTTCTCCTCATATTCTGTCAAGTCAACCTGCAGAAATTTAAGTTTCAGAAATATGGAATATTTCATAAAAGAAATTGACACTAAGTTCAAACTCCAAATAATCGTTACCCATCCATTAAATTTTAGGCAGAAGATACCATCATGAGAGGAGACATTTTTTAGTTTATCATCATACAGTGCTTTTGTTGGAGAAAAGTGCAAAGCAGACGGACTCAATAAAACATAAGCCTCTAGCTAATAACTTGAAGCAGCATTATTTATATTACCAAAAAACAAATAAATCGAAAGACATGTTATGTGTAACAAAGTGAGGGATGATATATTGTTAAACTGTGCACAAAGAAATCAAATAACATTAAGGAAGAGAATTCCTAAAGATACACAAGTTATAATTGGCAATTAATCAAGATTCGGAAGTGGTGAAATCATCAATCTAGTTATCCGGATTGCAAGGACTAGAAGTCTAATAGTCAAATGCAAAGCATCAATTATAATTAGGAGATGTATCATTAGATAAAAAATTTGCACAAATAGATATAGTCAAGAACCTTAAGTTTGGTCTCATGGACCACAAGAGAATTAGAATGTGTTTCTATGATATCTTCCTCATTCTTGGATAATTCCTTTTTGTTTAACGGTCTTTTGCGTACCTGCAACCAATCATCCATTAGTAAATGTAAGGTTAAAATCAACATTACACCCTCAGACCTCATGCATTAATCTACAGCTTGAAAGACAACCTCTTGGTGCAAAGTTTGCAGTTGCTAAACTTCCCTAGGTTAATATTATCGATAAACAGCTATAATATGTAATGATTTTTCAGAAGTAATATCAGGAAATAATTACAGCTGCATGTAGCTCCAGGTGGATCCAGAAACAAAAAGGTCAAGACTGATTTGAATGGGAAATGGCAGAAGATACCTACCACAACTTTGATCTTTGCAACATTGCTGGCTTTCACATTATCAGCTGCAATGCTTTTCATAACATTGTTCTCTGGCAAACCACGAGGTTTTCCGGTTTCTTTATTGTTCCCAAGGTATGCGTCAGAGTCATCAAAGCTTCTCCCCCTTGCAAAATGCATTGAGCCATTATACAGACCAGGAGCCGGCATCTATGGTACATGTACAATCATGAACAGAAAAAATTAGAGAAGCACCCAAAAAAAAAAAGAAAAGAAAAGAAAAACAAATAGTAAGATGTGTATAAAAAATCTATAAACAACATTGTACCAATTTTCGGAGCATAATCTTGCACATAGAGACACTACCATGTCTTACTGAAAGGAAATCACAATTGAAAAAAAAAAAAAAAAAAAAAGGATAATAATTTGGCATCATACATAAGCCACCTTTTAACGAGGCTGGCAGGTAACTAAAACATAAGTGAACAAAACATAAAATTAAATTGAGGCATACAACGGAACTTCACACACTGTACATACCCAGTAAAAAAGGAAAACATGAACCAATACAAAAATCAATTTAGAAGAACACCTGAATACTAATTTATCAATGCAGCCTTACAACTCAAATGACGTCACAGAAAAATCAAAAATTTTGCTAATTCATTCAAAAAATTTATCCAAAATCAGATATTTACCTCAGTAAGTAGCTCAGTGTCGAAAGAATGTAGATCCAACAGCCCCGGGCTATAATCATTTGCCGAAACCTGCTCCTCCCCATTCCTCCTCTGACTCCGTGAATTTAGTGGCGGCGTCAATGGCTCAGTAAACAAATCACCGTTTCCACCGTAAGTCCTCTGCGCCTGCACGCTCCTATACATCCTTGAGTCCTGAACGCCTCCATTATAGTACCCAAAATCCTAATTTAGGGAAAAATTAATAAAAAATAAATAAATAATTCAAAATTTAAAAAAATTCCATTGCATCATCAGATTTTTAGATCTAAGCATACGTATAGTCAACAGAAATCCAAAATCAAGGAAATGCACCTGCACTGGATGAACTGCATTGTTCGATGACTGCAGGTGATTACTTGACCAGCTGATTGCAGCCATCTGCCATTGGATGAAGTCTCCAGAAAGTTATCGGAGTATTGCCGCTGGTGATGCACCGTCGATGATGCGCCAGATCTCTGCCTTCCCACAGCATTCATCTTCTCTCTATTGAACTTTTCCGATCACGAAAACTCCCACGTTTCTCCCCGATTTTCTCCAACAGTTCGATGCTCGCCGTTTCTCTTTCTAAAATGAACAGGATGAAATGGGTATAATAAAGAGAGATAGAGAAAAAGCGAGGTGAAAATGTGAAAGACTTGGTTGGAGAAAAGCTTTGAAGTTCAACGGCTGTGATTCATTCCAACTCAAGCTTATAGGTACAGTAAAAAGTTGTAAATTTTAAGGAGAAAGAGAGAGATTACCCCGGAAGCAACGGTAGAAAATTACAGGAATTACAGTAGGGTTTAAAGGGGTTAATTGGGGACCGGTAAAAATTTGAATGTTTTAAGGGGGAGAGAGCGGCATGAGTGGTACGTGTGATAGATATTGGTAAAAGAAATCGTGAACGGTGCTGAGTGGGGCCCGCTCGTATTTGAATTGAGGAAGATGCCATCGGCGGACTCTAATCCCTTGCCGTTTCACGTGGTGGGGCTGTGCCGTTTTTGTACCCTTCTCCTTGGGTCACACGTCTTGTACTATAATGATACTAAAAAGTATAAGACATGATATTAGTTACTAATTCAAATTAAGCATTATTTAAAAAAAAAAAAAAAAACTAAGTAGTTAATACTATATCACACCACTTACCTAGTGTCATGACAAAAATAAACGTATGGTGCTTGATCAAAAAAAGGTACCATGTGAAGTTTGGAGTTTCATATCCTTGAGAACATTTGTTCAAGCCACAAGTAATATCAATTTGGATTGGAATTTAATGCACATTTGCTTATCATTCTCTCTTCTTTTCATTTTTTTTTTATTTGTATTTACATTGTATTTGCCAATGCAGTCTTTTTATGAAATACATTAGACACCATCTTATAATGTATAATGAATTATTTGATAGGATTTCATTGGGCACATTAGAGATCCATCTCTCAATATGCCCAATAAGATTATGTTATAGAATCCATTAGACACTATGCATGGTGTCTAATAGACTCCATAGAATATTTGTTTGCCCATGTCCTTGACATTCTTATTCCGAGTAAGTAAAGTGTGTAGTTTTTTAAAGAAGCCCAATAAGTTAAAATTAACAATCGAGAAATACAAAGAAAGGGAGAATGTCAAAAAAGAATGGTAAAACTCAAAGGGTTAATTTCACACATCGTCTTCAACTTTTGGTATTAGTATCGACTGGGTCTTTAACTTTTTTTCCCAACCCGCTAAGTCCACAATCTTTCATTAATTTACACATATAGTCCCTTTAATGATTTCCGTCAATTTCACCGTTAACTCCTCGACTAATTTACCATTGTGTCCCTTATCATTTTAAATTAAGAAATAAAATGTTTACAAATATAAAAAAATAATATAAAAAAATTTTTAAAAAATGAAAAATGGGGAGAGAGGGATGCTGGGCTATTTCCAGAACTACTACCATTTTCGGCAATTAAAAGAGGGAAGTTTGCTGCCATTTCGGGCAACACACGAGGGGAGTCTCCTTCTCTTTTTGCTACTGGAAATGGCATATTTAGCTACCGAAAGGCTACCATAATGGCAGTAAAAGTGCTGTTATTTCAGGCAACACAATGAGAAGACTCCCTCCTTTTGCTGTCGGATCTAGCATCTCGGGCTGTAGGAAATGGCGGCCGCAATTTTGCTGCTATTTCAACAGCAATTTTACTGTCATTTCCAGCAACAAAAATGGGGGAGAGTCTCCTACTGTGTTGTTGGAAATGGCACCAAATTGTTGCCATTTCCAGCAGCCCTCCCCCATTTTTTTCTTTTTCTTTTTTTTTTTAATTTTGATATCATTTTGTATATTTTTATAAACATTTTGTTTTTAAATTTAAAATGATAAGGGGCATGATAGTAATTTAGTCAAAGAGTTAACAGTGAAAGTGACGTAAACCGTTGAAAAGGACTTCGAATTAATGAAAGGCTGGGTACCCAATGAGTTTTTAAAAAAAAAAAAAAGTTGGAGACTCAGTCGATACTAACTCAAAAAGTTAAAGACGATGTGTGAAATTAACCCAAACTCAAATGTACGACATTTGGACAAACTTAGAAATGCAATGTAAGAAGAGGGGGGGTGTATAAAAAAAACGAAAAAAAGAAAAAATGAAACATTGATCGTCCCCTGTTTTCCCCCTTCTTTCCCGATCTCCCCCTTGTACTTATAATAATAAAAAAACTTTAACTTTTTAACTCAGAGATAAAAATGTGAAGTACTTTTTTTAAGCCGTAGGCCCAAAAAAAAACAAAAAAGAAAAAATAAATTGGTAGATATTTATGGAGCTGACAATAAATTAATTTGAACCATAAAAAATAGCAAGCAATCTCCCATTCTTGTAAGCATTTTGCTTGTATTTTTAGTTCTTATTCTGGAAATAAAAATTGCCTACCCGGATTCAATACCTATGCTCGAGTGAAAAGTACAGTCACGTTAGCTTGCTTTTGAATCAAGGCTTTCGAAACTTCAGTGTTCCTACAAAAACTTAGAGCCAATGAAATCTATCAAAATAAATTCGAAAGAGTTGGAATCCAAAGTTGTGTCCATGTCTACAACCAAAGTCTACTGCTATCTTTGTAGGCATTCTTTTGCCTATTTCGAACTAACTAGTGCACAAATTAAACTATTTTTATTTTATTTCCAAACATAACTGTACAATCAAATTGGTCTAAAATCTGTTGTAACTTAAGCTTTTAAAACTTCAAAACAATTTTATTTCATTTTTAATTTTGAGTTTAAATTCACTTGTAACCTTCATTCTAAGAATTAAATTCATGATTATTAACATTCATGTTGGAGTTAAATCTTGCACTATAAAAGGTGCTTAATTTCATTGTTTAAAAATACACATGAACAAAGAAACTCTCTAAGAAATTCCCCCACACATTGCTCTTCCGATCTTATACTATTTGGCAATACACCGATAGAGGTTCGTTCTTCACTCCGTGTGATCGTGCTCATAGACAGAGTTTGGCTGAGAGCTGTAAGGGTTTTATCTTGGAGCCATGTCACGCCAACAACACCTGCACGAAGGGGAGGCAACACGACTTTAGAACAGCGATTCAGATCGGAAGAGCGTAGGCCAGCCTTTCTTACTTTTCTCTATTATATGTCCTATATGTTTTAAGTGCATTTTATGTTATATTTTTATTACACAAATCACACATACTCTACAACAATCTAAAGTCGTGTTTTGACTTGTGTGATATTATATTGTTATAAGTTGCTATCGGTATGCTAATCTAGAATAGATTATTAATTATAATTGTTACTCATTCTGCCTGCTAGTAATTTGATTGCAATTTTTTATTGTAGTTAAATTGAATTTGCAATACGATAATTTCTGAATTCTTAGGTAAACTAAAATAAAGATTATTGTTCTACTGCTTTGGACGTCTGACTTTAGTTCGAATTTCGGTTACAATTAGTCAAAAGGTTCTGGCCCATTTTAAACAAATTAATAATTTATGAATTCAAAGCTTTAAGATTAAATTAAGATTACACAGTATTCCGTTAATTTAAGGAATTAATTTTATATTGATTTATTCATATTAAAGCTCATAAATTGATACAGAATATCTAATTGAGCATAATGTTAGCTTTGGGTTAATTTGTAGAAGTTATCGTTCCATGCATGCCTTCCCTATGTTATTTAGTTCCATGAAACAGATTTGTTTATCATTTTGATTAGCATTGTTTGATCTTTCTTTGGACTTTGTTGAGAATTGTGATTGACATATTTGGCTAGTTTAAAACTGAAAATAGAAGATTATTCGTGTCTATTTACAATCATAGATTTTGATCTATTGATCATGGAGATACTTGATAATTATATTCTAGTTTATATATTGATAAATTCTTTTATTTACCGTTATTTGTTTGCCTTTGTAATTCTTAACGTAAGAATGGCTTCTAATGATGATGTTAATAGTGCTAAACTGGAAAAATTTGATGGGAAAAATTTTAAAAGATGGCAAAAACAAATGAGATATTGGTTAACCTTACTCGGCTTAATTTCCGCCATCGAAGAAGATAATGGTGGTGCAACCACCTCATGGCATAAACCTGAACAAATTGAATTCCATTGTCATAATCAAATCCTAAGCACTATTTCCGATAGGTTATATGATATCTATCAAAATATCACTAATGCTAAAGAACTTTGGGAAACGCTAGAGGTGAACTATGGGATAGATGATGCCGGTATTGATCGTTTAATGCATCAACTTTTAACAAATATGTTATGGTGGATGATAAATCTATAAATGAACAAATACATGAATTTCAAGACTTACTAAGGTATGTCGAAGAGAAAGGGTTTAAATTTAGTGAGGACTATAAAGTGTCGTGCCTAATAGATAAACTTCCACCCTCTTGGTCGGACTTTGCAAAAAATCTAAGACATAAACAAGGGGTTTTAACTCTTGATCAAGTGTATAATTCTCTAAGAGTTGAAGAACATCATAGAAAAAGTATCAACCAAGTTGATGGAACTAAAACAATGTGAACTTGGTTGAGAACTCCAAATATTCTTCTAATAACTCAAAACAATATAAACCTAAAAATCATAAGTTCAAAAAGAATTATAATTGGAAAAATTCACAATTTAACAACTACACTAAGAATAATAAAGGCAAAGAGAAGAAACTAGGACCATGCCATGTGTGTGGAAGGACCTACCATCTTGCTCGGGAATGTCATTATCAAAAGACTAAAGAGTTCAAGCCAAATGGAAAATATAAAAATGATCAAATAAACATGGTGGAGGATGGTGAACCCTCTATTAGGTGTGAATCTTTAAACCCTTTAGTCAACTTCACTTATTATAATAATGATTGGTGGTTAGACACGGGAGCAACTATTCATATTTGTTGTGATAAAAGTCTATTTAAATCTTATCAGGCTACAAGTGGAGGAAGCGTGACTTTGGGAAATAGTACCACTTCTCCCATTTTAGGCATTGGAAGAATTGAGCTTAAGATGACTTCGGGAAAGACTTTGGTTAGATGAAGTTCGACATGTACTTGAAGTCAGGAAAAATTTAGTTAGTGGGACGCTTCTAGTTCATCAAGGTTTCAAAGTTGTAATGAAGTTAAATAAGGCTGCAATAACCAGAAATAATGTTTTCGTTGGAAAAGGTTATTTGTGTAATGATTTATTTAAGTTGAACATTACTGATGATTTGAATAAAGGTTCTTCTATTGTTCTTAGTGTTGAATCAAGTGGTTTGTGGCATGAACGTTTGGGACACGTTAATTATAAGAAGATAAAGAAACTTATGGGTTTAGACTTAATTCCAAAAAGCCAAGTAGGTGATAGTGAATGTGAAGCTTGTGTTCAAGCAAAACAAACCAAGAAACCTTACAAGTCGGTTCAAAGGGATACAAGTCCTTTACAATTGATTCATAGTGTTGTTTGTGACTCAACTAGATCACCAACTAGAGGAGGTAAAAAATACTTTGTGACATTCATAGATGATTATTCCAAATATTGTTATATTTATTTATTGAATACTAAGGATTAAGTATTTGATAAATTTAAAGTTTATAAAACCGAGGTTGAAAATCAATTAGAGACTGAGATTAAAATTTTAATGCAAGATAGAGAAGGAGAGTATACCGTTAATGGTCTTAAGATCTTTTGGGAAGATAATGGTATAATTCATGAAGTTACACCTCCTTATTCACCACAATCTAATAGTGTTGCGGAAAGGAAAAATAGGACTTTAATGGATATGGTCAATGCAATGTTGATAAGTTCTGGAGCATCTGAGAACTTATGGGATGAAGCTGTCCTAGCTGCTTGCTATATTCTTAACCGAATAACTCTTATGGACAATATTAAAACTCCATATGAACTTTGGAAAAAGAGAACTCCTAGGCTTGATTTCCTTAAAGTGTGGGGGTGCCTAGCTAAAGTTATTATTCTAGATCCTAAAAGAAAGAAAATAGGTCCAAAAACTGTCAATGCTGTCTTTATAGGATATGCAAAAAATAGTACTTCTAATAGGTTTCTCGTTGTAAATTCTGAAATTAGTAGTATTTCAAACAATACTATTATCGAAGCTAGCGATGCTTCTTATTTTAAAGACATTTTTCCTTTTAAAACAAAAGTTCCAAATGAACCTTTAACTTCAAGAAATGTCATCTCAAATGATACTCCTTCTAGCTCAATTTTTGAAGTCGAACTTGAACCAGAACTTAGAAGAAGTAAAAGGAAACGAACTGAAAAATCATTTGGAGAAGAATTCTTTACATATTTAGTTGAAGGTGAACTTAAAACTTATAACGATGTAATTTCTTCCATAGATGCACCTTATTGGAAAGAAACTATTAATGATGAATACAATTCAATTATACAAAATAATACTTGGGTTTTATGTGTGTTACCGTAAGGGAGTAAAGCAATTAGTTGCAAATGAGTTTTTAGGAAAAAGTTGAAACCTGATAGGAGTATAGATAAATATAAAGCAAAATTGGTGGCTAAAGGATTTACACAAAAAGAAGGAATAGATTATTTTGATACATATTCGCCTGTCGCTAGGATAACAACTATTAGAATCTTGTTAGCTTTAGCAAATATCTATAAATTAGAGATTTATCGAATGGACGTTAAGACTATTTTTTTAAAAGGTGATCTAGATGAGGAAATTTACATGGAGCAATTTGAAGGTTTTAAAGTTAAAGGACAAGAAAATAAGGTTTGTAAACTTAAGAAATCTTTATATGGGTTAAAGCAAGCTCTTAAACAATGGCATGAAAAATTTAATGAAGTTATTTTGGATTATGGATTTAGGATAAATGAGCATGACAAGTGTGTATAGAGCAAAGTGGATAACAATGAGCATGTGATTCTTTGTCTATATGTTGATGATATATTAGTATTTGGGACGAATTTAGGTCTTGTGAGGAGTGTTAAGAAATATTTATCAAACAATTTCGAAATGAAAGACATGGGAGAAGCTAGTATAATTTTGGGAATGAAATTGGAGAAAACACCAAAAGAGATTTCATTAGATCAATCTAGTGCTATTGAAAAGATGTTGAGAAAGTTTGGGTACTATGATTCTAAGTCTGTATCTACTCCTTATGACTCAAGTGTGCACTTAAAGAAAAATTTGGGTAAACCTATTCTACAGTAAAAATATTCTCAAATTATTGGATCATTGTTATTACATATCAAATAGGACTAGGCCTGAGATTGCATTTGCTGTTGGGAGATTTAGTAGATATACTAATAATCCAAGCAAAGAACATTGGAATGCATTGGAGAGAATGCTTAAATATCTTCGAGGTACTTTAGAATATTCACTAAGATATAACGATTTTCCCAATGTGATTGAAGGTTATAGCGATGCGAACTGGATAACAGATAGTGTAGATATTAAATCTATTACATGATATGTGTTTATGTTAGGTGGTGTAGCTGTATCTTGGGGTTCTAAAAGACAAACTGTTATATCGAGGAACACGTTAGAGTCAGAATTAATAGCGCTTGATACAACTTGTACTAGTGCTGAATGGCTTAGAGATTTCCTCCTAGATATACCTTTATTGAACAAATCAATTCCAGCAATATCTATACATTGTGATTTTAAAGCACTAATTGAACTTGTGAATATAAGAAGACAAATCGACATATTCAAGCACGATATAAATCTATAAAAGCATTAGTTAAAACAAATGTAATTTCTTTAAACTTTGTAAGGTCGGAAAAGAATCTAGCAGATAATCTAACCAAGGCTTTGCCCAAAAAGGGTGTTGACGAATCATCGAAGGATGGGTTTAAGCCCATAAGGAAGTCACCTACGGGAGTAACCCAACCTTCGTGATTGGAGATCCCATGAAGAAGGTTCAATTGGTAGGAACAACCTGAACTGCGTGATTCGTGATAGCATTACATTTGTTGTGCCCATCCCTATGATGATAGTGCTATAATATTATGATGTTAGGAAGGGTTTAACCCTGAATGAGTGCCGAGGCGGGAATTCTCGCGAGATACAGGTCACACGTACTCTTGGATGACTCACCTATGTAAGAGTTGCTCTTCCGATCTGTGGCTATGGGATTGGGCTATTCCCTAGATACTCTTACTAGAATCAAGATAAGAGCGCATTGCCATTAATAGCGCTACCCGCTAAGAACTTGAGCCTAAATCGATACAATATGTGGGACAATTAGAGTTTGGCAAAGAGACCTAATTCAAGGCTTAGTCCATTATGGTTCTTTCAAATGAAAGTTGTCATCACTAAGCGAGGTTCAAGTCGCAAAACACCTACGCTTCTTGCACAGTATAATATTGCCACTATATATATTATTTTATTTTAATGTTTTAAAGTTTGTGGGGGATTGTTGTAATTTAAGCTTCTAAAACTTTAAAACATTTTTATTTTATTTTTAATTTTGAGTTTAAATTCACTTGTAACCTTCATTCTAAGAATTAAATTCATGATTATTAACATTCATGTTGGGGTTAAATCTTGCACTATACAAGGTGCTTAATTTCATTGTTTAAAAATACACATGAACAAAGAAAATTCTCTAAGAAATTCTCCAACACATTATATAGTTTATACTATTTGGCAATACACCGATAGAGGTTCGTTCTTCACTCCGTGTGATTGTGCTGATAGACGGAGTTTGGCTGAGAGCTTTAAGGGTTTTATCTTGGAGACGTGGCACGCACGAAGGGAAGACAACACGACTTTAGGACAGTGATTCTTTGCGACCCTTCTAGGCCAGCCTATCTCTTTTCTCTATTATATGTCCTATATGTTTTAAGTGAATTTTATGTTATATTTTTATTAAACAAATCACACATATTCCACAACAAAATCACGATTTAACTAGTAACAAAAACAATATTTATATCTCTGAGAAAAATATTTCTTTTTTTTCTGAAAGGAAGATATATATATATATGATTTATTTTTCAGAGATATATATCTGAAAAAAAATTCATATATATATCTGAAATATTTTTTCTGAAAAAAAAATTCATATATATATCTGAAATATTTTTTCATGTATATGGGCTCATGCCTAAGAGTTATTATTATATTATTTTTGTTACCATGTAATTATCTTTTTAGTAAAGCGGACTATCCACTCGGAGTAATATATTTCTTGGCACATCTCTACCGTTTATAGTTCGAGTTTTATAATCCATAGATTATAGTGGAAGTGAAATCGATCTATAAACAGCATTCATAAGATTGATTCATGGGTGGATTTCGTGGTTACCCCATGTTAAAAAGAAATTCTTCAATAACCCTTTCAAAAACTTTTTTTTAAAAGGGTTAATTACACTTAACGTCCCCAACCTTTCAAGTAAGAAAAGCGGTTAATTACACCTACCCCGCAAAAAAAATGCTTCCAGAAATGACAGCCCTAACAACCAAAACGGGGGGTGTCTTCCCACCACCCCACTTTTTTCTTTTTAAGCGTCAAAATATTTATTTTTTGTATTTTACTATAATATCCCCAACTTAACGGAAGAAATTGACGATTTCCGTCCCAGGGACATTAGGTGTAACGATCTTAAAAGGTTAAGGGCTCCCAACAGTATAATTAAATGTTGGGGACGTAATCGATAATTACTTGAAAGGTTTGGAGACGTTAGGTATAATTAACCCTTAAAAAACTAGTATTTCGACTATGAATTGTCAAGTTTTGACAACTCCTTCTATCATCTTCTAACTACGCCCCTAAATTGATTGATTCTAACATAATAGTTTAACAAAGCATTTAGAGTGTGTTCAATTGGTATCATTTTTCATTGAAATGTCAAGTTTATAGTATTTAATTGGTACAAACTTTTACATTTTTTTGACCTATTTTTTACGCAAAAATAGTATCTTTTTTGTGTCAAACACACCTTCAATCATTCTTCCTGCAATTGCTCAATATTTCTCCAATATGTTAGAAGCTAATCCCCTAAAAGTACACAATAATACCAAATCAATACCAGTCACATATGAAATAGTGGCATGGCCAATGTAAAAAGAGATGGGCTCAACCTGTCAACTAGTTAAGACAGACCAATAGATCAAAGTTCAAAAGTATGAAGCAAAGTCTCGCCAACGAACTTGAGTTTAGCATTTCATCATCCATAGCGATAAATGGTTGATACAAGTCCATCACTTCAAACTATAATTTTTTACTTTTCAACAAAACGTAACCAATCAAATCATATCATATAGCAAAAATTCAACAAATAAACATTACTTAAAACAAGGCCAGTTATAATTGGTTGTCAAACAAACCAAATTTTTTTTATAGCATTTTTATTTGATTTTCCTTTTTTTTAAGGTTTTAATTGATTCCTATTAGTAAAATAAAATATGGTCGTTATACTGACACCACGATTTTGATTGATGCACCACAGGTTAATTACTTCAAATGTTCTTAATTTATTTTTTATTTTTTTTGAGAGAGAGGTTCACAGCATTTACTTATGATTACATTCTTAATATTTCTTTCACTCAATTATTATTGTAATCTCATGTTAATAACAAGTTTTTGTTTGTACAGAGTCTCAATCTAAAAATTTCTTTATATAGATGTCAAAAGACTATCAACAACAATGTTAAATAATAAGTAAACAATAATAATAACATTTATGAAAGTGTTAAATTTGCTTCTAAGTTTGAACCATATATCAACATAATACTGGATTAGATGTAAACAATTTTAGGAGGACCAAGTATATATGTTGATTATTAAAAAGATTAATTATATAAAATAAAATTGTCAAAAAAAAAAAAAGTTGAGAACGTAATTAATTGCAGTACAAAACATAATTAAAGACCCTTTCGCTGACTTAAAATATGGTGCTAGAAACAACATTTATAGTGTGAATATAATTGATCAATAAAATATTTGTTTTGAGTAATAGAATTTATTTGCAAAGTTAGAATGATTTGACTAATTCCTCTGCCTTTGACTAAAGCGATTACTGGTGGCGTGAAGAGATTTGTACAGGGAGGCAGATTAATGGGGTGGACCTCGCTTGCACTATCAAGGAGATGCAGCTCTTTGACCAATGTTAGGGTAATTTACCCTCTATCTCCCTCAATTTTCAATTTTCATGCAATTTTATCCACGTTCGTTTTTCCACCTATTATTAGATCTCCAATCTTTAATTTTTCAAAAAAATAAAATAAAAAATGGATCGCCAATCTTTAATTAGTTATCACATTTTGTCTTTATTCATGATTTGAGTCGACTTTCACGATTAACTAATTTTAAAATGACAAATTTACCATCCACATTCTAAATAAGGAAAAGAGGTCAAAATGACCCCAAAAAAGAGGGTAAAAAGATTGGTGGTGATTTTGGTGGTGGTGTTCTTATGACTTGGGAGTCACAACTCACTGGTAGTTGTGTGAGAAGATGAGTTGTGACTCGTCAAAGTGGTTTTGTGACTTATCGGGTGTTGGTGTTCTTGTGATGTGTCAGAGATGAGTTGTGACTCACCGAAGATAGGTTGCGACTCGTCAACAGTTGTGACTCCGGTGATTGAGCTTTTTATGACTGATCTCATGATTTGTGATAGCCTGATTTATTTATTTATTTATTTATTTTTTTGGGGGGGGGGGAGCATATGTATACCCTTTTTGTGAAAAATGCTAAAGTTTTGTTAGTATTTGTATATAGTCCCATCTAAAAATTGTTCGAGTTCAATCACGTTACCAATATATTATAGTGGGCTTTGTTGGATTCCGTTGCCTAATTGTTGTGGAGGTTTGGCAATTGAGAAATTTGAATTGACAATGAGATTTTTCACTATGGCAATAGAGATATATGATTTAATGAAGTTTGGAAGTGTTGGATTTAGAAGTTAGGCTTCTCATACGTGGGAATCATTTATTGATGTGGAGGCAAAAAAGTGAATGTTAACGTGGACTATGAGATTGTTTCGTATTGGCAATGCATCTGAAGGCACTACTACCTGGTGATAAAGAGGGTGATACCGCGCCCTCACGGCATGGCACAATGGTAAAATATGAGGCTTAACAGTTTCACCTTTTAACGCTATGGAGGATTGTGGGTTCGAATCCCATCGAGAGCATGTGAACTACAAATGTCCAAGCCAAATTGTGTATAAGCTGTGACTGCATCCAGATTTACCCAAATGGCGAACCAAGAAGAAGGTTGTCCTCTCCCTGGACTTAAGGAGAAGCCCGGATACTTGGGTTATTGAAGAAGAAAAAAAAAAATAGGTTGACACCAATGGATGGCAGCGGCTTTTTTCTTTTCCTTTTTTTTTTTTTCAATTTTCTTTTGGCAAGGGATGATGAATATAAAATTGGAACGCATTAGACTTTTTTTGTTATTTTCAAGGTTTTGCCTTTTTTCCCCTTTTTCATTTTTATCCTTTTTTATTTACAATTTGGAGGGCAAATTTGTCATTTAAAATGAGCTAACGATGAAAATTGACTGAAACCATGAAAATGGAAGAAATGTTAATTAATGAAAAGTCGAGAGCCTAGCAAGTTTAAAGGAGGATATAGACAACATTGTGTTAATGTTAAAACATTAGGGAGTTATAGTATAAATCACCCCAATGGCATTACACTCTGGTTTGGTTTTTTCAAACCGGCCCATTAGAGCCCACAATGAAATGGACTTTTCTGATTGGGTTTTTAAAGGAGATAATTTGAAAAATACGAAGGTTTTTTACATGCTTTCTAAAATTAAGGTACATTAAGTTTTTTTTTTCAAAAATCTGGTGTTTTAGATGTTTTTACATTGTAATATCACAATATTATAACACAACAGTAACGATTCGCCAAAACACTGAATTACGTAAAAATAATTCGCCAAAACACCAAGTCACAATAAAAATAACTCGCCAAAACACCAAGTCACGTCAAAATAACTTGCCAAAACACAAAGTCACAATAAAAACAACTCGTCAAAACACCGAGTCAAATATAACACAACTCTAAAATACTGAGTCACAGTAAAAATAACTCAACACCGAGTCACATTAAACACAATCGCCAAAAAATACCTAGTCATATCAAAACAACTCACCAATATATCGAGTCACAACAATCCATTAGAACACCAAGTCACAATAACACAACAACCACCACAATTTAGAACATCGACTCACAACACACAGGCCATCCACAAAGCCGTCACACCACCACAAAACTACCATCAACCACGATTTGGCCCCCAGATCAAACCACCACAACAAATTGCTGACCACAAACAAACAATCAACACCAATGCAAACACAACCACCAAAAGCAAAAAAAAATATCAATATTGCAATGCGTGATTCTAGGTTTGCGCCTCTTATTCTTAGCAAAGCCTTAAAATTTGCTTCACCTGTTGCAGTAAAGTTGAAACCACTCACTCTGCTCTGTGATAAAGGCTACAAAATGAAGACCCGAAGGGCAATTCTTTGTTTGTTCGATTCGTATTGATGTTGAAGTGAATTTGTTTAGGTGACAGTTTTTTGTTAATTTTCATTTTTAATTATCATCATCGGGGGAACACAAGGGCAAAGCAAGGAGTTGAGAAGTAGAGGGTTGCGCTTGGTTCCTGTGTCTTCCACTCAACATATAGTAAATGACATTAATGGAGTAACTGATCATTGCTGGAATCCAGCTCTCAGTAGAGGCTTGATCTGAATTAGTATATGCAGCTTCCGTTGAACTTTGCCAAAATCAGATCAAAAAGAGAGAAAGGATTGCGAAGAGATAAAAAAAAATAAAAATGGTGGATGAAGGTGAGCGGAAGGCTGGCGACGATGGCAACGGTTGAAACAGCGATCTACGTTGGTTGCGTTTCCACAAATTAGATCGGCGGTGGTTGATAGATCAGGGAGAGCGCGACAGGAGATTTTTTGGGGATGAAAGTCAACACCTGAATTTTCAAAACGTTAAAAATTGATCCTGAAGTTTAAAAATGAGTAACGCAAATATATGATTTCCACAATTAAAAACAGATAAACGGGCCTTTTGAGAACCACACGATCCAGCAAAATCGGAAAGTGGATGAATGTTTTTGGGGTTTGGCTTGTTTGAATTCTGAACCAATTCTATGCGACTGAATGAAGGGAGAATTAGAGATTCCACGTTATTTTAATTGTACCACTTATTTTTACACTTTAGTTAAAAACTAATTATAAATATACCCTCATCTATTATAAATATAGGCCATTTTGATTTTCTTTTCTGTTTTTTTATAATTACATTATTATTATTGTTATTATAATCTTATCTTATCTTATATTATATATATATATATATATATTAAAGTATGATAGTGGTTATATACAATATTTCTCGCAAAAACTACTATCCTATTTATATATACCTCTTTCTTATTTATTTTATTCTAATTTTAATAATAATAGATATAGACATTTCTAACTAATTAAGTTTCAAATAAATCTCTAATATCTTATATATGTTTTTATTTTATACACATATATAATATACGTAATTATAATATATATAGATAAAATAAAAGTTATATTTTGAGTTTGAATTTTTGAATCGAGAGATTTTTTTTTAAAAAAAAAATAAAATAATAAATATATGTGTGTATATATATATATGTTTACTTTCCCGCTTATATATACTTTCAATCGTATACATGTTCTCATATTAATTTATAAGTAGGAACCTATATATATAGGTAAAAATTGAAATTGAGGGGATACAATTGTAATAATATTTAATGATGATGATTTAAAACAAAAATAAAATATTCTTTTAGTTCTTTTTAGAGTAGAAAGTAGTTAAAAATTAATATTACTTCTCTTAGGTCTTTTGTAATAGGAGGATGTGTACTTTTAGATTTTTTTTAAGAATGGATTTAGTGAATAGTTATTTCTTTAAAGAATATATAACACTATATGAGAAGATGCGTAAAATAATTTATCCAAGAATATATGGTAGAGTATGAATGTGGTAAAGAATTCATTTTGATAAATGAGTAACGTTCACACTCTAAATATTTCTTAGAATTTTTGCACTATACTTATCGAATAATGATATGGGTGTATGATAATTTTCGAGTTACATGCCTCCAGGGCATAGTTCAGTAGTTGAAAGGACGAGAGTGAGGTAGCCTCAGCTGAACTGGAGTCGCAGGGTGGGAGTTTGATTCCTGCCAGTGACATGGTATAGAACGGGCTCCACGTGGGCATCAGTTTAATAATAGCTTTCAGATCAAACTTCGCTGAGGCATATCCTACTATTTACATCATCCAGGGTCTAGGAGCGGGACGGTGGGGCCCTTGGGGTTGGGGTTCAACCTTTTTTGGTAATTTTAAAGTTACATAAATTTTGTATACTCTCTTTTTCATGATATCTTAGTTTTCATATTTAAAGTGAAATTAAATTTATATTAAAAAATTTCCCATTAATTCTCATTTTTATTAATTAAAAGTACTGTTTTATGAATGACAATTTAATTAGTTTTATGTCAAGTGGAAGAATTGTACGTAATAAAATTGTAATAATTATCAGTAATATATATTTCTGAGTGAGTAATATACAATAAACTTATGATTATTTGATTCTTTAAATTATCAACTATTTTTTAGCTAATTATTCTTTTCCGTGTAACGCATGGGTATACAACTAGTTACAATTATAAAATTAGTTTATTTACTATAACTTAAATATTATATATATATATGCATATATATATATATATATATAAATCAAACCCTAACCACAAATTTCCGTTCTTAATCACCATCCCGCAGCATCCACCTCCACCATTGTCGCCGCCGCCGTTTCCACTGCCGCCAACCTGTGCATGCTATAACAACCACTAAAGAGAGGCTTGACCATGAATTAAAGGGGGGAAGTTGTGATCTGTTTTGCAACAGGTTGTGGCTGCGAACATATGGCTGTGTTCACGGCGATTGCTGGTTGTTCTGTAGCAATCCGGAAATTTTTAGAAAAATTAATTTTATTAAATAAATTCGCGTCGCTATAATTTCACCAAAATTTTAAAGTTGCTTAAGTTCGCGCTCATCTAGTCAGTCACACTTTAAGAATTTAATTCAATTTATATTAAACCATTTAATGCTATTTTAAATCCCAAATAAATTTCATATTAACCAAGTCATTATACTTAAATTCCAAATTTTATTTCCAAGTTTACATATATATATAATTGATTTCAATTTTTCCAAGACTTTACTCTCCCACGTCAAACACCATTTCAACCCCTATCCAACAGTCAATTGGATTAGAACACTAACTCAAACCTATAAACTCCCCTCAATGATGGGCATTGCACACGCACAATCTCAGCCAAATTTTGGTTCGATTCTCGAGTAAAGAATTTGTGAGTTACTTCTATTTTTTTCTTCTTTCTTTCTTTTTCTTTTTTAACCCAATAGTACACAGCAATACATACACATATACTCGCACATATACATACACATCACAATCAGACATCTATATTGATCCATACATATACACAACAGCCGGCCGTCACAACCGGCATCACCTTTCTGCACCGCCATTGGCGGTGGTTCGCGGAAGCCGCGCCAGAAACCAACACACCCGACACCACTACACCGTCATCATCACGGCACCACCTCCGCCTTGCCATTTCTGTCACACACTGTCGGCCACCACCCACTGCCAGAAAACTCTATCAACACCCAAGAAGAATACAATCTTCACTGACCGACACAGACACACACACACCCAGACAGCCCTCACGCCCACGACACCACCATCATCTCCCTCACACAGCAACACCATCAAACCAGCACCATTCACTCTCGGCAAACAGCCACAGCCACACTACCGCCGCGACCCTCTTCTTACCCGAGCCTCAACCACCGCGCTACCCTCTCTCCCACGTGAGCCATCGACCCATATTACCCAATTCATCTCCATTCCCGAGACCCCCTTTACCCAATCCACAAACCCCGCGACCCTTCTAACCGCTCGAACCCATCGTCGCGCGCCACCCTCACCGCGACCGTCTCAGTGAGCTTGAGCGCGACACCCAAGCCACCGCGACCAAATCGCGAGCCACAACTCCTTAGCCAACACGAATCCCAACCACGTCCCTCACCCTCTCGCCAGAGTTTCACTCGCCGGCGCAAACACCCACACACGCACTAACCTCTCAGTGCTTGTGATTTGGGATCGAGTCAGGGAGAAGGTCCAGAGATTGGGAGATATAATTGTCAATTTTGCACCCAAAGTCCCTGAGTCCGGTTTCGAGTCTTTTCAGTCCTTACAATTTTATTGACTTCTAAGTAGCTCAAAACTATCTCTTGGGTATCTTTTAACCCAAGACAATTATAGTGCCCAATTTCGGTCCTTAGATTTTGAGTATAATTTAAATTGGTCCCAAGACTTTTGGTCCTGTCAGTCTTAGTCCCCAACCTCTGATTATGTCTAAGTCAGTCCCGAAGTTCTAGATTTATATATTTCGGTTTCATGGTTTTCAACTTAGCTAAATTGGTTTCCTAACTTTCAGTTTCGTGAATTCAGCCCTTAAGTTTGTCATCTACCTTTTCAGTCCCGATCCTAAACTATTTAAAAGTTCCAATTTAGTCCCTAAAGTTTATTTCCCTTTTTATAAAGTATTATTTCTTTCATACTAAAATAATTTATTTTATTTTCACTAGACGAGGCGTGAAGAGCAATAGACGAGTAGATTTGTCTCAAAGTAGCTCAACTCACAAGCTTAAGGTAGACTCTAAATTTATAAAATGTTTTCTTAAAGTATTGCACATTATTAATTGATTTATGTGATAAATGTTATGTTGAAATATGTGATTACAAGAAAGTTTACATATTATTATATGCTTAAGAAAGAATGCATATATGCTTAAGATCTCTTTATGATACGTGTATCTGCTTTAATGCATAAGAACGAGAATATCTGTTCTCAAAGACAAGACAAGATCCTCCCAAGGAAGAAAGAAAGAATTATTTACATGTTTACATGTAATGTTTGTTATATGAGTTGATTAATATGCGCTATAGTCTATTGAGTATATTTTTATACTCACTCTTTCAAACTAACACTTTCAGGTTTTGGAGCCGGTGGCGTGATGACGGACGAAGGCTGCTAGAAACATAACTTGAAATTTATATTAAACGTTTCTAGGATTTCGGGTTATTCCTTTATTTGACTGTTAAAACTCCACTTATTGTTGGACAAGATTCTTTGTTATTCATTAATAAGATTTTCCGCATTTAATTATTTTGTTATAAGTTCCGCATTTAAGTTAATTTTGAAGATCAGCTAGCGTTCCAAGTTTCTTAAATTTGGGGCATTACATGTTCAACAGACGCCGGCGTTGCTGTTCCTGACGAGGCAATTCCAACAATTCTTTTTCCTTTTTTATTTTATTTTATTTATTTATCTATTTTTTCCTCAAATTTTCACATAGCTTCATTCAAACCCTCATTCTACCTTTTTAATTTTATTTTTTGTTTTTTTAAATTTCAATTACTCTCAAATTAATAGCTGGTGTGCTACTATCCATTGGCTTTTATGGTTGTTACTATGCATTTTTTATTTTTATTGAGCATTTTTTTGGTAACAATATTTTGTGAGCATTTTTTTCATAATAATATTTTTACAATGGATGTTACTATAATTTTAGTGGTGACACTTATATTTTGAGTTATTATCCCCATAATTTTGGTGTTTTCTGATACATGGGACTATTTCTTTTTTTCTTTTTTAGATTTTTTCCCATGAATGGTGTTTGTTACCACATTTGGGGATGCTACCATTTTTTTTTGGGTTATCGTTCTTTTTGTTTTTATTTTCACATGACCTTTTGAGTTGTTGTTATCATTTTTTTATTGAGTTTATTAGGTTTCTAGGTTACCATAATTTTTTTCCATGTTACGATGTGTTACAGTATTTTTTTACATGTTACCATGTGTTATGTGATTTTTTTTTTAATTAGAGATTTTAGTACTAGTTTTTTTTAATGACTTAGCGGCGGTGGCGGCAACAGCAGCAACGGTTGTGAACGACGACGGTTTTGTAGTAAAAACACAACATATTAATTATAATAATTATTATATTATATTATTATAATAATATTATTATTAACAATAATTATAAAATTAAATTTAGTAAAAAACTGAAATTAATTAAAATTTAATAGGGGTATTTTCACAAGTGGGTGGGGTATTTTTACAAATAGTTTCAAAACACAATATACTTTTCAAAACCATATAAAAAAATAGGGGTTTTTATCTAAAGAAAGCGAGAATGAAAGTTAAAAGGTTGGAAGTGAGTAGGTAGAAATATGAAATAATAATGCTACTTTTGTTAGAGGTTTATATATCCATAGGGTGTTGAAGTATCTTATGTTGGAATGGAGTGAAGTTGTGATTACTTTATTAATGTAAGTTGTAAAGACTTAATAAAAAGAAATAAAACTGTATTGGATTGAGCTCTATTTTATATATATATATATATATATATTATATCTATTGGCCTTTGGGTCTTATTGACCAATGATAACATATATTTCTTTTTATTTCGGTTAGTCAATGCACGTGTAATCAACACAAAATTATCCAAAAGTTGTCTGGATTGAGGCAATTGTAACCAACATTTTGAGTCTATAAAAGGAAAATAAAGCGACAGAATTATTCATTCGATTTTATACTACTCCTTGTTTCTGTTTATCACCCTTGAGAGAAAAAGAAATCCACTTTTACATTCGCTAAGGCTAGGAATTGAAATGTTCAAATTTTGGGATACATATTGTTGAATTCTGATAGCAAAATACTTGTAGATCTATAAGTCGAAGGAGTAAGGTCGCAATTTTGCTATAGGACATAGTTTATCTAGCCTCAATATGATATTCTAGTCAATAGCTCTGTTTCGTTTCTTTTTTTGTTATTTATCATTTTGTTGATTTTTATCTACGTTCGCTTATATTGTATCTAACTTTGTGGGGGTATATGTCTTTTTCATTATATGCACATGTGGCGTGCTAACAAAAGCCCCATGTTGCATTTTTAGAGAAGCTTGAAAGTTATTGGCAGGACAAATGTATAGTTGTATCATAATATATACCATTCACATGCGCATATGCCCATGTTGGCTTAACAAGTTCTTTTATTTTATATGTACAGGTAAATCTTTTGGTACATCGGAAAATTTTTAACAAAATCTCCCACTTTATATAGTGTGTATGAATGCACACTACGTGTATTTTATATACGATAAGAGTATTTCAGATGCACATAACGGGTATCTATACACACCACATGGCTTAAGAGACTGAGAGGTTCTGTTACAAAACTTTTGGAAAGTTTTAACACGACGGTTAGCAAATTCTTTTCATATACACACACACATATATATAATACAAACAACACATGCCAATCATATTTGTAACGATCTCTTGCCAGATATATGGCTGAACTATCCTGTCATACGCACACATAGCGGAAGATTATTAGACAAACCTAAACATACTGAGCCCGTATGTGGGGGCAACATAGTTGTCCAAATAATCACCCTCCATTTGTGTGTACGCGCAGTGGGATATCTCGTCATGTATCTGGTCAGAGATTATTACTGCCAATCATATCGCCATAATTATACACTGATTTTTTAAAAGTAGTCCCAAAGACGATCTAGTGACATTCAACTTGATTTCTTAACAAATTGAAATCAAACTTCTATATTCAATAACATGTACGAGGTGCGTGCCAGACCCATACAATGATTAATAGATTAATTATCAATTAATTCAAAAACAAAGAACAAATAATTATCTAACCTAATTCCACCAGATCGAAAAATAACAAACCCATTTCTTTATGTTATTTTCATATACCTATTTTCTAATTTGCCCACAATTTAGGGGAAAGTTAGAGAAGACCTTAACAACTCTAGATTGGCAAGTTTTACCTAATAAAAATGAGTTAATTTGTTCGACCTAATCAGATTCTTCTCTTTGTAAAGCGTGGTCGTATAAATTATAATAATTACAAAAATTATAAATTTATTCATTTAAAATTAAAATTAGTATATTTATTTATCATAAAACAGATGATATACACGATGATTTGTGATCACGATCTAGCTCAGGAATCAGTTGAAGCAAAAGTTTTTACTTCTTCGGTCGAGCATAGACATAAGTTGGCTGAACTATCGAAGTTTCACCACCTCTGATAAAGATAAATGCCATATATCATTGAAAAGGTGCATTATTATTAGTAAAGAAAAGGTCAAGAGAAATTTGGCGAACATTATCAGGGTGTTTGGCAACTCACCGGGATTATAATTTAGATTATAATCTGCCACACGGTATTATTTTATTGGTTTCACTTTTTTCAAAAAGTCAAAAAGTAAAAGTCAAGCTACAATCTCTTACTTTTTACAAAAAACAACCAATAAAATAACGGTACGTTGCAGATTATAATACAGATGATCTTCTGGATAGTTGCCAAACACTTAGTATGATTTTGGTCATATACTACATATTAGTAAAGTATTTAATCCATCCGAGAAGTATTATGTGTATATAGAAGATGTATAAAATTTGTACACATATCTTTGAATTCACGCACACTTTTTCATCATTTCAAGAACGATGAGATAAAAAATATTTAAGTAAAGGGAAATTATATATTGCCACCACATAAATTTATTTCGACACCACATTTTAAACTATTTTCTTTATTTACTTAAATATTCATGGCTAAAATTACATTAATAACCATTGTTAAATTTAACCCCTTTTTTCTTCCATCAATCATAATTATTTTGATTTGAATTCTTTTTAATATACGACTTGAAAATTTTAGATTTTAAATATTTATTTTCTTTGCAATTTCATTTTAGTACCTAACTTTTAGACGTTGTTTCATGAAAAATGATTTTAATCATTTTTTATCTTAATTTATATTGCTTTCTATGAAGTCTAAATAAATTTATAATATTACTTAAGAACACATAATTGAATTGAAATAAAAAAATATAATAATAAACGAATGATGTTAACTTAAAATCTAATTTCAATTTTGCATGACCGAATTGTTCTAAGTTAGAAGTTTTGAAAAATCTATACATTTATATTTGAGTAATTTGAAAAGTTATAATATTTATGCTGCAAAAAAAAAAAGGTTGGAATGTTTTGCTAGTCAAATTCAATTTAAAAAAATTAATTAAATTAAATAAATTAATTAAATCTAATTTGGAAAGTTATAGTTGATTTAGGATTCTATTAAATTAAGTTTGAGAGATTGTCTTTTTAAGTCTACATACAAACTTGTGTTAGTAGCTTGCACTTGAAAATTAGCTCAAATTAATATTCATATTGAGATGTTCGATTAAGATCTAATTTGTATATATTTTGACTTACAAACAATGTAAAAGAAAACAATTACAATGTGTTAGATGTAATATATTTAGGAATATAAATCTTTGATATAATTTTATATATTGATTATAGATAATTAATTTCATGGGCATATGTGTAAATGGATAGTGGTGTGCTAATTAAAATTGTCTTTTAACTATGGTGCATTTATAATGTGGTTTGGAAGTAAAAATTCGCGGTGGTAATATAATTGCCCTTAAGTAAATATAAAGAGTGTGTGTACAAATTTTGTACACTTCATATATATAAATAACATTTCTCAATCCCTTATTCTAGCCTCAAATGAAAAAGGTGAGGCTGTCATTTTTTTTTTTGGGTGCATTTCTTAACACATATAATCAATTTACACACTTTCCCCGTAATTTTTTTTTTTTTCTATAGTTCTCACTACACATTTTGTCAAAAATCAATTTCATAGTGAATGCTCAAGTGAACGTTGCGATCTCAAACCACGCATACCACTAATTTCCCTCCCCTCCTCTCTCCTCTCACCAAAAACAAAAAAAGAAAAAAAAGATCGATTAGGTCTCTAACCTTTTTTTTGGACCTCCTGAAAGGGTGAAGTGGGTTGAGTGTTTTTTTAATTATTTTTAATATTTTTAAAGTTAAAAAATTAAAGGGTGTAATGGTCATTTTGTTGGAAAGTCAATGAGAATATTGACGGAATTCGTAAAAAAGACATTTCCTATGAATTTATAAAATATTGAAGACCCAAGAGGTCAAAAAAATTGAGGATCTAGTCAATACTTAACTCAGAAGTTGAATACGATTTGTAAAATTAATCCTATAAATAAATATTTAAAACCTAAACAAAGCCATAACAATCGAACAAGTCGAACGTGCCACGGTAGCTCTTGTCGTCCACCGAAAGCTAATTTTACTAAATAAATTATTACTTTTTAATCACGAAACCATTATAAATGTTCTAATTAAATAACAAATAAATCTTAAAAAATTCTATAATTCAAAGAGACGAGTCACAAATTTTTTTCTTTTAAGGTTTTAACAGACTCCCTAATTTAACATTTTAATTTAAATAGGGACTTCGGTTATTCTTATTCCTGAATTTTTACAAATTATGTTTAATTCTATTTGTAATTAACATTTTAAATATAAGCGAGACGAAATAATAAATATGTTCTTAAAAAAATCACAAAGGTATTCTTTTATTCAAATCCAGTTTGTGTAGAACGATGTCACAACTTACGAATATAAAGGTATGGCACGTGATGTGCGGGCCTCCGTTCAACCAGAAAACATCAAAAGTCACGTGACCAACACACACTAACTTCTTTGGACAATCTTCTCCTCCTAATTCACTTCCATTTTCGAACGTGACACATTTCTTCTATTTCCACATCTCAAAGTAAATAAAATAAACAGAGAAAGTTATTTACTCCTAAAACATTGCTTTCTTATCAATAGTATCGTAAAAGAGCATTTTAATTAGAGTTGTTTCATTTTTAAGTACAATTCTGGAGATATCGAGTGTATCTTTTGTAAAGATACTTGGTTTATGTGTCACATTTTCCTCCGTTGATTGTGTTTACATGGCATGAGCTCACATGTAAGTCCTCTTTTTATACGAGAACTCATGTATGAGTTTTTGTGCACACAAGAGGGTGTCTCTTGATTATCTTTAGTTTTTTCCTCTTCTAAAAAAAAAAATAAAAAAAAAAATTTGTGTTCCATACGTTATGTTTATTTATAAAAAAAATATTTATATGTCAAGTGCATCATAAGAGTATATATTATTTCCTTTTATCTTTGAACGTCTCAAATACTCCACCTCAAATGTTACTTTTTTATGGGATTCAAATGCGTATTTGAATTCAGGATTATCTTTCTTTGTTGCTTCATATTGTTTGGACATTTTGTGACTTGACAGCTTCTATATCTCCTTCTATCATATTGTAAATTGTGATTTTCTAATAAAAAAAAAAACCCAGAAGGCCTATGAATTTTTAATATAGGGTTAAGATAAGAAGTACATTGACAATTTTTATTAGGTTGTTTAATCCCCGTTAATATTTTGTGGTTGTTTGATTCTCATTATTGGGTGTAAATTATAAAGAAATCTCTTTCTCTCTCTCTCTCTCTCTATATATATATATATATATAAGAGAAATATAGGAGAAACATTTTTAGAAGATGTTGCCCCAACACACTTCTTCACATTCCTCACTTGTCCTTATTCTCAATTATCACACTATCAGTTGTAATATTAACCGCAGTCATTTTGCCCTCATAACTTTTTTTTTGATATTGATATTTTCTAATTATTTTTTATTGATGACGAATTTAGATTAATACATATACAGTATACGCATTGCAAAAATTTGTTTTTCAATTTAGCCTCCTGTATAATGGTAACAAATTATTATTTATATTCCTTAACCTTAAATTTTATATTAATTCATAACTTTCTACTTTCTAAGAAATAAAACAATATATCACTAGATATAGATAAAAGCTATTAATTCATAAAATTAACTAAAAGTTACGAATCACTTGCACGTGTTTGATACTAATTATAATGAAAAGAGAGGTATAATAAATAGTAAAAATTTAAAACAATGTGTGATTGTAATTAAATAGTTATCGACTCAAGAGTTAAGCGAAATGATTGGAATGAATACTTTTTTTACCATTTTCCAGCACCCAACAGGCAACACCAAAAAGATTATTATTATTATTATTATTTTTTTTTTTTTGCCCTTTTAAAAGGGAAAGAAAAGCTCATTTTTGAGAAAGATACCCACGAATACATGGAACCATTTGCTGGCCATGAATATTTCCTGAAAAAATAGAGCCTTACCCATATACTAGAAAAGGAATTTGACAGCTCAGCGGCTTGAAGTAGAGTAAGTGGTAAGTTGGTAACTGTAACCAGCTGTTTACAACTGTGCTACGCCGGCGTTTGACTCGCTCGCTTCGGTTGCAAGCCACAGGGCGCCGCCAAGTGGATCTCTGTTTTGTTGCCCATATTTTGTGCTTTTCCTCCTGCACCTTGTTCCTCTGTCCAAAAGAAACCAAATGAACAGAAAATTAAAGTACGCCTCTTACCAATTTTGATATGGTGATATGGGTTTTTATAATACATTCAATGCATGTCGTACCTTTTCATCACTAATTTATTTAATGTGGACATAACTTCATATGCGGATCCGTGAGTCTACATACAAATTAGAGGACGAAAAATCTAAAAGATGTCAGATATATTTTTAGGTGTCTCCGGATTAAATTGTAGCCTAGTATATCGTCTAAACATAGGAGATGTGTTAGACACTGTCTATTCCTCCCACTAGTGAGTATTGACTACACTAACTTTTTTTTAATTCTCTCTCATCTTTTCACAAAACTAACCAATAAGAACTAGATAATGCCTCACTAATCCCGCATTTTTCTAAAGAATCAACGTGGACTACTTGTTAAGGAGTTTGTATTAGAATTTAGAAGAAACCACGCCTTGGAAAGAATCCACCAATCCTTCCACTTTACGATAGTGTTGGAGACCTTTTGTTTGATTCTCTTATTTTCTTTTTCTACCTAAAAAGCAATTCATGGTATGCCACTTCAGATGCTTAACTAATGGTTGTTTATAACATCATTATTTAAATGCACTTTGTTAGCATTTTATTGATAACCTAAATACATTTTATGAGTTAGATACCTTGTTGACGCTCATTTTTCTCTAACAATTTCTCCGGGATCTAAAATATATGTACTTACAAAAGCACTTAAAATTGACATCTCATTCATGATGAAGATCACACCAATTGAAGCAACAAGGTAGCTGTTTCTCAAGTGAAATTCGACGTCAGTTTGTGTTATAGAAGTTGCATATAATTATAAAAACACGAATAACTATGCAGATTCTATAATCGAGTTGACGTAGTTATTGTAAAAAAAAAAAATTAATTTCTCCATGTGCATAAGTTTGTATAGCAACGATTATAGTTAGAGGTCACGTGAACCCGAAATTATGATGAAAAATTTTCAATAAATAGATTTGCAATTTTAAATTTAAAGTGAAATACAGAAAATTTGGACATGTATTAACGATAACAACAGATTCGTCTCCCGCGTTTTCCACTGCCACTCCCTGAAAGAGCCGGACTACCTCGTACTGGATAAGCCTATGCACTGTTACGAAATTGCCCTTCATCTCCCGCCATATCTTCATAACAACCCCACAAAATACACCCAAACCCAAGCCTCCTTTTGTCAATTTCGATTCTTATGGTTACGGAGTCCGTTACAGTATAACGTGGCTGAGCAAACCTGGCACTCCACCTCTTCAAAAGATTCTCCTCTCTCTACCTCTAACAGACTCACTATCTCTGTCTATAAATTCTTCTGTATGTATAGGTTAGATATGTAATAAATTAGGGGACAGATTGATGAACTTCTTTAATGACAGGATTCAATTAATTTTCATTAGCATTCATTTCAATTAAAGGGATTCCTATATTCTTGCCTTGATTTTGTTTATTCCTCTCTCTTTCCGTTTGATAGAACAGCTTATTTTAGCTCTTCAATGCGATTAATCATTTTTGGGTTAACTTTGAGTCGCATTGGGGCAAGAATTCTTGAATCTGTTCTTTAACCCATAATCTTGAAGGATTAAAGGCAGAAGAACAGAAAACCAGAAAGAGGGGGGGTGAAAATGTTTGACGGGTTGTTGAAAAGCAAGTTCCATTCCAAATGGTAATAACGATTTGATCGTTTTCTGGGTTGCTTTGATGAGTGTTGGGGTTTTTTTTGGGGTTAATTTCTTTATTTTTTTAATTATTTATTTTATTTATTTATTATTTTTTTTGGGAGTAGCAAATCGGCGATCAAGATGACTAAAGCTCGGATTGAGATGATCCGCAGGAAGAGAAATGCAACGCAGAAGTATTTGAGGAATGATATTGCTGATCTGCTTAAAAAGGGGTCGGATATTAATGCCTACGACCGGGTGAGTGAACTCTTTTATCCCTTCCTTTCTTTTTCAGAATATTGATTTCCTGAATATTGAATCATCTTTCTATGTATTGATTCGTATGCAAGCACACTCTAAATGGATGCAGGAACCTTAATTCTTTCTTGAATATATAAATTTGGGGTGAAAAGTGAAAATTAGATTGCTACATATCTCCTTGTCTAATGAAACAGAGGAGATATGAATCCTTGTTATTCTGTTTGGATTGTCGGATGCTGCTTGGTTATGATTTGGAATCTTGTTTTTGAACTATTTTAGCAGTAAGATGCGCATTTGATATTCTTATTGTGATACGTAGTCCCGTTTTTATGTGGCAACAGGCGGAAGGACTTCTGGTTGAGTTGAACCTTTCAAGCTGCTACGATTTTGTTGAGAAATTTTCTGCTTTTATCTCCAGCCATCTTGCAGCCATGGATAAAGAAAGGTATTAAACACATTGTGGCCTATCAATCGCAACAGAGTGAAACAACAGTCTAGTAGGATTCTGGTGTGTGAGAGGAGCATAGTCTTGTGGTGTTTTTGGGTTCAGGGTGGTAGTGTCTGTCTGCAAGTCTCAGAAGATCTCTCTATAACCTGACTTTTCCTTATTCACAGGGAATGTCCCGAAGAATGCAGGGAAGCTGTGTCATCTTTGATGCTTGCAGCAGCAAGATTTGCAGACTTG
This sequence comes from Nyctanthes arbor-tristis, assembly GCA_963692815.1. NCBI lineage: Eukaryota > Viridiplantae > Streptophyta > Magnoliopsida > Lamiales > Oleaceae > Nyctanthes > Nyctanthes arbor-tristis. The sequence continues at coordinate 91,716 of CAVNYN010209884.1, forward strand.
CCAGAATTGCGGGAGCTGAGAACTATATTTTCTGAGAGATACGGGAATTCACTAGATGCTTACTTTAATAAAGAGGTACTCATTGTGGCCTCAGGTTAAAAAAGGATGCAATTTGTTGTTCTTGTTGTCGGATTGGTTATCTCTATTCTTTTCTTTTGCTCAGAAACTGAAATTCTGATTTCTTATATTTAGTTTGTTGAGAAGTTGAAGGCGGCCCTTCCATCCAAGGATATGAAGCTTCAATTGATGCAAGATATAGCAGCGGTATCAGGCTTAAAATGGGATCCGAAAGCATTGGAAAATAAGCTTTATAATCCACCTGCCTGTATCCAAGTAGGGAATCTATAACCTTATAAACCGGTTTCATTTTCTTCAATCCATTCTGTCTGATAAATAAATCTTAAAACAGGACTATAGTTTCTTGTAGGCTAAATGCTTGTTTCTTTTGCAGGATGTCACCAAGGAAAGCAATGGTAATGAGTACAATCTTCATAACAGGATGAATGGTTCAACCGAAAAGAACGTCTTCAAGGACAATAAGAACCTGAGAGAACGTACTGTGCCTGAGAGAAAAGATGTGCGTTCATCATATGGGGGAAAGGAAGCTACAAAAAATGAACGCAGATTACCTACAAGAAGGGAAAGTGCTGCAACTCAGAGGGAACACACAGTTCGTCCAGCCACTGAGACTCCAGTTTTAACTCCTAAAAAGGATATTCAGGTGGATGCTATTGAAAGGCATGAGAAGCAGGATAAACGAGATACTACGAAATGTACTCCTGAGGAAAATGTGAAGAATGGAAAACCTTCGAACTACAAATTGATTCCTCCTCCTTATACCAAATCAGACAATGACAGAGAAAAGAACCGTGATCATGATGATTCAGTTGGCAATGCTAAGCTGAAGCCCAAATCAGTCAGGAGGAGACACAGTAGACCTGCATCAGCTCGTGAGAATTTTGGTGGTCCTGAAAGTAATGAAAATGTAAATCAAGACAACGCAAGCCATGGGCAAAGAGTTCTAAAATTCTTAGACAATGACAATCAAGATGATGAAGAAAGAATGTTGGACAAGCTTTTATTCCACTATAGTCGAAAAAAGGCACCTCAGGACATAGGCAACCCGGACTCAGTTCTTAAGCCGCCCCCTCAGCTTGCCACTGTGGAGAAATGCAAAACCACAAAACATGGATATAAAGAAGCTCCAAACAGAGCTTCTTCGATTCCTGTTGAATCAGCAAGTCCAAGCAAGAATTCAAGAAGACATACTCGGACCTTGTCCCTCCAGCCCGAACTGCTGGGATCAAACAAGCACGTGCATCCTAAGCTGCCCGACTATGACGATTTTGTTGCTAGACTTGCAGCATTTCGAGAAACCTGAAGACACCGGCATAGTAGAAGCAGATAACGGCCTTCATTCTTCATCAGTTGATACATAGATATATTCTTTTTTGGGGATTTTAAAGCGTGGTTCATACTTTTTACTCATTAGATTCGTCATTGATAGGAAGCACATTAGTTTGTTATAGATAAAAATTCTTCCTTTAACTTCTGGTTGTATCATAAACCATTTGTTGTCTGTATGCCTGCGCACCATGTATTCCATTAACATATAGAAATTCTTTGTGCTACTCATCAAATATGACTTTGTACTTTCTTGGTTTTTATCACTTTATTTGATTGGAGTCATTGTCCCTTATTTTCTGTGTACCATACCAGTAGTTCCTTTTGATAAATGTGAAGTGAGTTGCGTTGGCACGACCCAACTTACATCTTGAATACTGTGGGGATGCCGAAAATGGAATGACTCGTCACTCGCTTTACACTTAGCATAGTCGAGCCAGACAAGTCGAAAAGCTTCAAACGTAACTTTCTATAGCTTGTGGATGCAGCTTTGTTGAAAAGTAAGTGCATGGTTGGGAAAATGGTGTTGCCGTGGAGCTTGTGGCTTAAGTCGACAGATTTGATGACCCAGTGTAGCATCAAATTTATAGTAACGGGTGCCTGCAAATCACATCGAATCCTTCGGATGTACGAGAATTTATCAAATGACACGTATCTTGATTCTTACGAATCATATTATTTCGACCCGTAATATGGAACTCTTGATTGAATTGAAACATTCATTTGCAAGTGTTGCAAATCTATGCAAACATTATTTGGTGGATGCCCAACGTCCCAATTTGCTAATTCATGTGGGGAGAAAAAGAGCCATATGTGGTAGTCACATGCTAATCTTAGAATCCACTTTTCCTTTTAGCTTCAAAAGTTGGTTATGGAATTTTAAAAAGGGTCTCCATTTGTTTCACCTTTTTCTTCTTTTACCTGCCAGTTTAGCAATTTTCTTTCATCCATCATTTCAGTTATGATTTTATTTTGTTTTTAAGTTACTGAATTCAAATATTTGCTACAATTTTGTTAGTTGACCTGTGTCCATTAGTTCCACTAGAGAAAAATAGTCAGTGCTGCAATCATTTATAAGTTTACATTTCAAACACTACACAAATTATGTCGCTATTCCGTTACCAAATCGATAGTCATGGACCTCATGGTGATAGAGATTAAATAGTCAATCCCCTAAGCACTTAATTTAACGGGTGTTTGATTTTCATTACCTTCTCCTTCATTGTAATTTTATTGATCATCACAGCTATACACTTCCTCATATTTCAAAAGCCCATTGTATTTTTATCGCTCATTTTACCTCATTATAATTTGACATTATAGGGAAAATCAAACACTACTTCAATTTAATCGATCGATTTATTTTTTCTTTTTTGAGTTTTGTTTAAGTAAAAATGATGTCCCGTTATACGTGTGGCGGGATTAGGAAGGTAGATAGAATAGTAAAAAGTTAATGCAAAATAAAATTGAAATGCATTAAACTTTTAACTACTTAATAACCAAATCGATATAAACTTAAAAGCCAGTGGACTTGGATGTAACTGTCGATTGTGTGGTGCCCCGCGCCGGATGCTGACATGGTTAATGGCATTTGAAGCGTAGAAATGGCATAGTGGTAAATAACGCCAAATTACCTTCTTCCTCAGTATCTTGGGCCTTGGCTGTAACTTCTTCACTACAGTAGATAGATAGATAGCGGTAGCTTACGTTGTCGTTTATAGTCTTTGTGTAGTGAAAGGACTTCGTACCTTGCCCCCATAAGCGAAAGCTTCATATTGACTCTTGTTTTCTTGGTTATTCCCCAAACAGGGAAAAGTAGAGAAAAGCAATTTCTCTTCTCTTCGGTCACTCCGATTGAAATTGAAAATTCCGATCCAAATTCGAGTCAATTCCCCATCCTCCCAATTCTGCAACTGCAAGCACCGTGGTGCGTGTTTGTGTGCAATTTTGTTGTCGATTTTTAGTGGGGAAGGCAGATGGGCTGCACGCAATCTAAGATCGAGAACGAGGAAACTGTAAATCGATGCAAGGAACGGAAACAGCACATGGAACGGGCCGTTACGGCCCGTAACAAGTTTGCGGCGGCTCACACGGCCCACGCGATGTCGTTGAAGAACACTGGGGCCGCCCTAAGTGATTATGCTCACGGAGAAGTTGTATATCCCAGCGGCGGCGGCGACGGTAGTGGCAGTGATGCCGCCCTTCCCTCGCCATTTCCTACATATGATAATTTTCCTCTCCCTCCTCCTCCCTTACCCGAGGGGTTCAATCCGACTTCTTCGCCACTTCAGCGGGCGTCTACCGTTCCTGAATTCCGGACTGAATTGAAACACTCCAACTCTATTATCGAGGAGGAGAATGAAGAAGATATGGAAAAGGAAAGTGTCCACAGTTTGAAGCATCGCAGCAGTAAGAGTAGTGGACGGGGTGGTGTGGGGGGAAGGGGTGGACTTTCACATAAGGAGTTTACCGAGGATGAGGTCCTGCAAAAGCCGCCGTCGCCGTTGCCGCCAAATGAGCGGGAGCGGGAGCAACCGGTCCCTCCTCCTCCCCCGGAGAATAAAGGGGTATCATGGGATTATTTCTTTTCGACAGAGGATATGCCAGGAACGACCTTGGCCGACGTGGAGGATGAAAGATATAAGATAGAGGAAATTGAGCGGAAAATGAGAGAAGACAGAGCTAGGAAAAGTGCTACGGATGATGAAGGTGATGCAGGGAGGAGAGTTGAGAAGTTTGAGGCGACACCTGAAGTGATGGAAAGCACAGTAGACCTTCCATCTCAGCCTTCTGAGACTCAAGCAGCACTGGCAACAAAGGTGGCCAAGAGGGTGAAAATGGGGGCTCCAGTTGAAGGGAAAATGAAAGGCGGGCCAAGTGGTACTAACTTATTGCAAATCTTTATGGAACTTGATGATTGCTTTCTCAAGGCTTGTGAGAGTGCAAATGATGTTTCCAGATTGCTTCAGGCAACCCGCTTGCATTATCACTCAAATTTCGCTGATAAAAAAGGTATAATTTAACTCTTATGGTTGTTTTTAATGCAGTTGGAACTATAAATATTTGACATTCATTTGAATTGAATTATAATGTTTTTGGAATAAACATATATCTTCGGTGCGTGTTCAATACAAGTAGTTTGCTGATAAGTCAAATTAGTATACTTTCTAACTTGTGGTTCTTTCACCTTAGTCATTGTATTTCTGCAACGAGTGTATAATATTAGATAATGCCGAATCTGGTTGATTATCTAGAAAGTTTGTTTTCTGTGTTCTCAGTATTTGAATGATGCATCTGCGGATGATTATTATGGAAAAAAGTTGTATGGAAAATAGCACTGCCCTTGCAAATAAATAAACTTGGGAAAGGAAAAATGCTTCTGGGTGCAACTTTGAATTGGCTTTGTGCGTAACCGGATCGTGGCTGTATGAACATTTTTTTAGTTCTAGAGTTAAGTTGGCTGTGGATTATCCATGTGGATGAATACTAAGCGTTTTGTCTGCAGGGCACATTGATCATTCTGCAAGGGTCATGCAAGTAATCACATGGAATAGGTCCTTTAAAGGTTTACAAAATAATGCCGATGGAGTTGATGACTTTGATTCCGAAGAGCACGAGACTCATGCAACAGTGTTGGACAAGATGCTGGCATGGGAGAAAAAGCTTTATGATGAAGTTAAGGTATGCGACTTATTAAAATTTGTTGCCTGCTTAACATGTCATATATGTATTCTGCAAATGCTCAACAGTTGGTTTATTTTGCACTCTTACATAATCTTTATAAAATACGTTAATGTTTATTCATTGAAGGTACAAAATTCTCGCAATATCTTTTCCTTTCGTTACTGTATACACAATGAGGTGCTTTAGTTCATAAGAGAATTTATGTTTGTTAAATTCGATGTGGCGTTCAATGCCTCGATTTTTGTCTATTTTTCTGACAGCCATCCAAATCTTTACGTGGTGTATTCTTTGGAGGTCCTGCTAAAGATTGGCCTCTCATTAGATGTGCATGCTCAATTTTTGTCTACTTAAGGACTTTATTTGACAACGTACTCCACACCTTGTCAAAGAAAGATGCTTTTGAGCTCCATTTAAAACTTAGCCAAACGTACCGGAATGTTCTAGAGATTAGAACCCAAACAAATACTCTGGTCAGGATGGGACTTTGCTACAGATATAAAATAGGATGATATTGGGAGTTCAAATCAAGTTATTTTTTCATGCGATGGAAGTGGTAATGTAAGTTGTGGGGTTTTGATGGTAGTGTCCTGGTTTCTTATTTTGGTAGTTGGTAATGATGATAAAAGGATCTAGTTTAAGTTGCTGCTTATTAATCTGATCAAAGCAAACATCTTTTCCGTTCACAAGCCATTTTTATATTTAAAACAAAATCTAGTCAAAGCAATCACATCCTCATATTTCATAGGATGCACGTGTGCTGCACAATCTCCACCATTCATTCCCCCCACCCCCCAAAAGAAAGGGCATTTCTACTTTTAAATAGAAATGGTTTGTATGACAACTTGGTGAGCCGTGTACACCTTTGTTTTCTGCCAAGGTATACCTATGTTATAGCTCATCCTGTATTCAACAAACAAATATTTGAAATTTCCTTCTGCATTTGGTAATCAAATTTCAATTAATAATGAGCAATAATTACTTCTTTTTGGAGACTGAAGAAAGTAGCAAACAATTATCTGATTCTTTACCATTATTGGTTACAGTATTTGTTTCTGCAATGTTTCACTTTCCCTGCTGAGAATATTTTTGTGGCTTTGATTCTACAGGCCGGTGAGCAAATGAAACTCGAATATCAGAAGAAGGTTGCTGCATTGAATAAGTTGAAGAAACATGGCTCAAATACGGAGGCCTTAGAGAGGATGAAAGCGGCAGTTAGTCATTTGCATACCAGATACATTGTTGACATGCAATCCATGGATTCAACTGTTTCAGAGATCAACTCTCTACGTGATAATCAACTGTATCCGAAGCTTGTTAACCTTGTTGATGCGTAAGTTCCTATGCTGTTGATATGAGAAACAGCTTTCTTATTTCTATCTGTTGACTGCTTTCATCAGCATTTGTTGTGATCAAAACACTCATGGGTGGTATCCATCATAACCTCTCCATTAAAATACGTATTCTGTGTTTGTATGTTTGATATGCAGTTCCTGATAGAACTTAACCATAAAGTGAACAAGATTTTGACACGTCTTTCTTCCTTATTACCATCCGCAACTATCTAATGCACCAAATGGACATGCCAGAGTATTCCAATCTGATGCCATTAATTTCTCTTTCTTATCTTACATATGCATGAGCTGCCAGGTTTCATTCTTCTTGCTAGCCCAACGATCTGTTATCCTGTGTATTCCATTTCCGCCAATTTGCAACAAACTGCAAATTTTATTTTTGAGCTATGGCATTTTACCACAATTGCTCTGGACTGTGATATGTTTTATGGTTAAGGCTGTGTTAAGATCACCTCCTGTAAATGCTTGCACTGATAAATGTTCATCTTTTATCTGTTGCTATTAGCATTGGAATTTCTTGGGCACCGTAGAAGTTAGTTTCTCTTGTGCCATATTGAATGTGCCTTTTATAAAATCAGAATTTCTGAGTTTTACACTTGTGTTTGTCTACTTGTTCTCTTGTATTGTCCATTCTCATCTATAAACTACATTTATTACTCTTTCTTTTTCCTTTTTATTTTTTATTTTTTCAAAATGAATCACAGGATGGCTGTAATGTGGGAGACAATGAGAACGTTTCATGAAAAACAGTCTAAGGTAGTGCAAGCCTTGCGGCACTTGGACATTTCTCAATCTCCTAAAGAAACAACTGACCACCACCATGAGCGCACTCGGCAACTATGTGGGGTTGTTCAGGAGTGGCAATCCCATTTCAGTGAACTTATGTCTCAGCAGAAAGAATATATTAAAGCTCTCAACAGTTGGTTGAAGTTAAATCTCATTCCTATAGATACAAATTTGAAGGAGAAAGTTTCTTCTCCCCGTGGGACCCAAAATCCACCGATGCAGACACTCTTGCTTGCCTGGCATGATCACCTCGAGAAAATTCCAGATGAGCCAATGAAAGCCACTATTAATAACTTTGCTGCTGTGATAGAGAATATATGGCAGTACCAGAAAGAGGAGTTGGATCTAAGAAACAGATGTGCAGAGTCCAGGAAGGAGCTTATGAAAAAGACCCGAGAATTTGAGAATTGGTATAACAAATATATGCAGAGGAGAACCCCACCTGATGAAATGGACCCAGACAGGTCACATGACAAGGATCTTATTGCCGAACGGCAGCAAGCTGTCGAAGCAGCAAAACTGAAATTGAAAGGCGACGAGGAAGCCTACCAAAAGCAATGCGTTCAGGTTCGAGACAAGTCTCTGATGAGTCTGAAAAGCAATCTACCAGGGCTTTTCCAGGCAATATCAGATTTTTCTCTTGCTTGTGCTGATATGTATGGCAACTTGAGGACCATATCACATTCACAAAGCCGAAGTGACGACTGATAACTGAGACATGATTTTCATCGTCTGTGATATTTGGTAAATTATTTTCAATCTTTTTGAATAAATTCCACTTTGTTGTATCTCTATGTGATATAGCGAAAGGAATGGTTAAATTATATATATATATATATATATATTTCTTGCATAGATAGCATAGCAAATGATTTAAGATTGTGAGGTGATTTGTTGTTTCATAATATGTTAATTTATTGTGAAAGCTTTGTTTGATTTGCATTTATGATCATCAAGGAGACTTCTTGTAGCCTTTTGTTGGTATGTTTTTGTAGGCATAACGTGATTTTTAGCCAGTTACTTTCTGTTCTGTTTTGACCCCCATGTTTCAAATCATTTCCATTAGGCTGTAAACTCCTTGTTTTGCTGCAGATGTTGAAGGTAGTTGGGCAATCGAAAAGAGTTGTTCATAAATATTTGATAACCCGTATCCATTTAGCAACAAGTTGTATATGGTGAAAATAGAACTGCTGGTGCTTTGTACGATATTAAGGTGATGATGAGTCGAACAAATGACAAGTTGAATAAAACGGATCCTTTATTTATATATTTAATTTCACTTATTATTTAATGTCACATTGATTGTCATTTAGACTAATGTTATGTGATATTATTCAAATGGTAAATAGATGATGCCAAAATGTAATTTTTGTATCGCATACTATTAGAATGTACGGTTAATCTATTTTATTTTAAAATAGAATTTGGTCCTTTTCACCAAAATAAATAAATAGATAAAAAGTGGAGAAAACAAAAAGAGGATTTGGGCATGCTACACGTTACACAACACAATTTTAACCATTTATTCTCAAAAAATTTATTTTTATTTCAAGGTATAAAATTAGATTGCTGTCAAGACTTTTGTGATCTAATATCATACTAATTACTTCTCAAACTTTATATTAAAAGTTTGTTTCCCCTCTCTTATAATCTCTTTATAATATAAAATAATATTGCTAATATGGTATCTAGTTTCTAGCTTCTTTTTGTTCTGTAAGGGAAGTCAATGATTATAGTTAGATTTTTTATTAGTTATATATTGTTGCGATTGGTACGATAAGAAAAATTAATCGCTAATATTAGAAAAATTTCAAGTAAAAACATTGTTTTAAAAGATTAATCCTTTTGAAGTTTAACACAAGTTATTACTATTACACTCAACATTATTGAATATTATTATGCTCAATCTGTTATGACACTTTTCTCCTCATGTGGGTGTATGAGTAATTACTTCAAATCTACATGACATATATTTATATACTATGTATGAGACTGAGATGTGTATGAAAATTTTCATTTTTCATTATTATTAAATATGCTGTTAAAATAGGCATTTTGAGCAATTTCTCTCCCCATCAACACCTAAACATTATGTGGTTTGAACAAGTAATACATTAGTTAAGATATTCACGTTTTGTGTATCAAATTTTAACCACACCAATTCTTCCCCTTAAAAAGGAAAAGACATTCCAATCCTACAAGTAACCAAGCTACCGTACCATCCCTTTCGTTGACCCCTCTACTCCCTCTCCCATCCTGTTCCCTTCTACTTCGCTGTTTACAAGGAATTCTAACAGGCGATTTTAGTTCCAACTTGACAAAACCGCATATAAGAATCCCTGCAATACCGGACCGCACCGTCCAGTCCCACTCGACCTATCTCCCTCCTTCATCTCCGGAAACCAACCCCACGCCCGCCCCCCAACCAAAAAAAAAAAAAAACACAAAACCCCCCCAGCCGTCACTTTACCAACCAAAATGTCTTCCTCGAAGCGTTCCAGTACGTCGCCGTACCACGAGCCTCTCGTCTCCGACCCCCACCCGCACCCCCAATGGGAAGAACCTCCATACGTCGTCGTGTTGACCTACCAACCACCCCACACCCACCGTCTTCTTAGTAAATCCTGTCGCCGGCGCCTCATCTGCTTGGCCACCGTCTTGCCCTTCCTTGTCGCCGCCGCTTACCTCCTCTGGCCATCCGACCCGGATCTCTCCGTCGTCCGTCTTCGCCTTGATAGCCTCCACTTTCACACTCGCCCCAAATTCTCCATCGATATCACCCTAGACCTCACCGTTAAGGTTCGGAACAAGGACTTTTACTCCCTTGACTATGACTCCTTGCTCGTCGAGATTGGCTACCGGGGGAAGCAACTGGGGTCTGTTATCTCGGATGGTGGCCACATTAAGGTCCGGGGAACGTCGTACATCAACGCCACCCTTGTTCTCGACGGAGCAGAGGTGCTAAGCGACGTGATTTTGTTGCTTGAGGACTTGGCAAAGGGTTCTATCCCGTTTGAGACGTCAACGGCGATTAGTGGGAAGCTCCGAGTATTGTTCGTTGACATACCTTTAAAGGTAAATTTTGATACATATTGTTTTAATTAAGCTGGTTGTTAGCATAGATTATTAGCCGTTCTGTATAATAGCACTATGGTTTCTCTATGGTTAGGGTTTGGCTGAGTAGGAATCCGTGTCAATTGTCCAACTACAATGCTGTTTCAGTGAAATTCCATTTCTAATGAAAATTAACTGACTTCAACATTCGGGGTTTTATTTTATTGTACAACATGTAGAATCAAGATACTTGGAATGGATAAGTATATTTCCACTGTCTAAGACAGCCTTAAGGTGGAATATGAGTTGATACTGAGAAAATTTGAGGAAAAACACTCGTGGGATAGAGAAGAATGAAAAAGACGGAGGCTCTAGAATCTTGCTGCGAGTGTGATATAAGTGAAGAATGTCTGAGATGATTAAATAGAGGGGTTGTAAAAAGAGGCAGACATTTTAAATAAAGAAAGCTAACCTCAAAAATCAGTTGGCTTTTACAGTCTGGAGCAAATTGTGGTTCCATGTTGGCTTACTCCAATTTATGCTACCGTTAGTTATGCTGCTGTGTTAATAGGTGACAGAAATAGTTGAATAATCTTGCACTTGTAATGTTTTATTGACATGACCACAAGAAGTTCAAATGTTTAATAAAGTTTGCCGGTACTTTGAATTATGTTAACTGGAAAGTTACCAAACAACATAGTTAAAACTTGATTAGTTGTTAAATAATTTGCTTTAAAGAGAAGAATATCAAAGAATATAGCAGGAGACAAATTATAAACATTACGGTGGACCATCAAATATATGCTACAATGGTATTAATGTCTATATTTATGTTACGTAAGCTAAATTTTTTCTGGATGGATTTATTGTTCGAATGGCCAAATGTCAAACACTTAAGAACTTCATGCAATCAATGTATTATTTTCTTCTTCTATGCGAATGATATTACATATTGCTAATCAGGTTTTGACTATGAATTATACTACGGGCTGTTTTTAAGTAAATAATAGTTTACTATATTCTTAAAACTCAGTGAATTACATATAATATGTTATGTGTATGGTTTAGACGCTTGAAATATAGGATTAGATAATAATATGTAGGTCAAATGAAATAGGAATCTGGATTATGAATCGCTTCTTGAATTTGTTGAGGCTGAGTGCTTCAAATAAGGTTGAATTGAGATGATGAGGATTGCACTTTATTGCTGTTGGAATTCACTGTCTAGTCTGTATAAGACCGAATGAAGAACAAGAGGAGATTTTACCCCAGGGGTGGGGATGGGGTGTAATGATTCAACATTTTGGTTGCTGTGAGAAGTGGCCTTGAGTGTGATTCAACATCTTGGTTTCTGTGAGGATTGGTCTTGAATGTGCGGCAGCTAATATTAGTATACTTACTTGTCTGTGTACGTTTTGTGATCAAGCTTCAAGCCAAGTTTTTATACTAAATTTAGCTGGGACTACCTAGCTAATAAAGTAGCCAGCCTTGCAGACTCGTTATTAAAGATGTACATGGATAAGTGAACATGATATTGTGACCAGTAATTTTAAAGTTGAGCTGTATTAATTAGAAGTTGACAGTATTTGAACAGTGACAACTGTAGTGTTCATGTGAATAATAAGATGGCATTTGATTTTTATTATTGGAGGAAAATTTTGGAAAAATTATAATGTAGAGAGGACTAAAATGAGTGGTGCACATTTAAAGAGGTTTGAAACATTTTGTTGTAAACTTGTGATTAATTAGCTGTCAAATCAAGGAGTAGTGGAAATTATAATTTTGACATAATTTGGCGAGAATAATGAGAATCAAACACCCTTTAAATCATTATATACTTGTTTAATCGAAATGAAATCAAGTTCTAGTTTTGGAATCTAAAAGACCCAAAAATTTTGCAAGATATGAGATTGAAAGGCGGGGATCGACTTTGAATTAAGAGCTTTTCACAATGAACTTGGCAGAAGTATGTAATTGGAGTAACCAAAATATAGGCCTGGGTAAAAAACCGTAGCCCGAACGGATTACCCGAACCCGACCCGAATATACCCGAATCCGAACGGGTAGTGAATAAAAATTATGCCCGAACAGGTACCTGGATCCGAAACCAAATGGGTTTGGACGGGCTTTGGGCATGAGTTAAAACCCGAAAAGCCCGAAAATACCTGAACTTTTTTTACCCTCAAAATTTTTAAATTCAAATTTCTAATTAATTCTCACAATTCACAAAATTATCTTCTTCATTTCACAATCACATTTTCACTACACTCGTCTCGTTCACACACAAAAAAACAAAACTCAAGATTTGTGTAAAAGATGTGAATTTGTCTTTTTCTATGAAGATTTTACTAGTTTTTATA
>CAVNYN010209885.1:0-26699 GCA_963692815.1 Nyctanthes arbor-tristis
ATTATACTACTAAATAGAAAACTTAGAATAAAATAATTTGGTCCTGTCAACTTATGTTTACGTTTACGTTTACATACTACCTCAATGTAAATTTAAAAATGCTATGAATAGTTAAAAGTGTTATTAACAGAAGTAAGCATTAAACATGGAATCTCAATCTGCATAATGACAATTGTAGTTATGAAATCTAAGAAGGTAGGAATAGTTAGGTGTCCTCCCCCATTAAAAAAAATAATTCACATTAATCATATTTATATTTTAATAGAACCAAAAAAATTTTGTAGTTAGACCAGTGTAAAAAAATAATATTTTTTATTTTTATTTTTTAGTTTTAATTGACAATGAATATATGTTATAGTGTAGAGAACTAGTGTAAAAAAATATTTATATTAATTGACACAGACAAATCAATTTAGAGTATAAATGACATACAAGAAATAATATACAACAAAAGTTTAATTAATAAAAAAGCACTAATATTTGAAAAGGAAAATTCGATATTTTTAAATTGACAAAGTTAACATAATATACTTTATATAAATTATGGGGAAACATGTTAACAAGCATATATGGTAGCCTAGCGGTTAGGACTTTAGTCCCCAACCGCCAAGTCCCAAGTTTGAATCCCCATTACAGCATTAAGGAAACTAATTCTCGCGGGTTGCGGGTTGGGCTAGCAGGGGGTCGGGTTGTTCTTTGGGGGTCGGGTCGGTCAGGTCGAGTTACACAAAAAAAATTATTTTTTTTTAAATACAGGTTCACAATTAGTAATGGAATTAGCAACTAAAGTTTGTTGCTAATTAGTAACTCTTTTATTAGTTGGTAATTTAGTAACGGCCTAACCTATTGCCAATTAGTATCATAAAGTTTTTGCGTTACTAATTAGTAACAGAAAGTTTCGTTGTTAATTAGTAATGAGATCTTTATTCTGTTTCTAAATTAGCCACCATGGAATTAGTGAGGGTTTTACTATCAAAACTTTTCTATTACTAACAAGCGTTAGAGACGGAATTGACCCATTTAGCAACGGAAATTTCTGTTGCCAATCGCACATTTTCTAGTAGTGCTCCCTTGCAACCCCTTGTTGTTTTTTCCTCTAAATCCAGCTCGATTCCATACAAAATCTTGGGTCCGTCCCTAATCCACTTAACCCACTTTTATTAATTTAGTCCAATTAGATCCAAGCCTAAAGTTCATGTATGGGGATACTGGTACATAAATAGTCCAATAGTTATTGTCGGGCTTGATATTGTCCAGAGCCCGAATCGAGTCCAAGCATGGGTAAATACAGTCCATATGAATTCAAGTGTTCGTCCATGGTCCAAGTATCCAATCAGTGATGTGTAGGCAATTTTAGATATATTATAAAATTTAACAATTTTCAGTATCGGTCTCCATCTATTAATCTATTGGGAAGGGGTTACCTCCTTTTAAAATTCCAATTGTTACCATATTGCTTAAGTGATTAGTTCTTAAGGTTCAAGTTCATTTATATCACTTTCCAGCACTTAAATATGCACGTTTTTCATCAGGAAATGGTTCATTCGTGTCCAACATCATATTTATAATTAACATAAGGTTCAATTACCATTATCAAAAGTGCTCACTTATATAAGAAGTACGGCTAGGAAACCATACATCAAGGCATATTAAGGTTACAAATGAGCCATTTAGTTAAGTCCTACTACATAGGTTACTAATTCTTATTAAGCAAAGCTTAAAAGATTTGAGGCTTGAGAGTAATGAATTAATCAAAAGAGATAAACTCTCCCATCGAAATACAAAACACATGAATCTCATAGGGGTTTCCAACATAGTAATTCAAACCAAGGTACTCCTCACACGACCCCATATATCCGTCACTATCACATGTCAAACTTGAGTGCCGTCCTCTAAGCCCATCTATCCATTAGCCGAGATTTCAAACACGTTACGCTTGATCATCTACGAAGTAGTAAATAATAGGGTAAGTTTGTGAAAACTTAGTGAGTAACAACCAAATTGTGCTTATGCTAATAAGCTCAAGAGATAATTCATAATGCATGAGCAAAGCTTATCAAACAAGATCCTTTAGAATGCTTCGGTATGTTCGAGAGCTCTTGAGTTCACCTCAATCTCATGATGGTTATGAAAATCCACATGACAACCATTAAATTGGCCAAATCATCAAAGAAGGTATGGATCCAACCTCTTCCCCAATTGATCCTTCTTGGAGGACTACTAAACACCTATAGCCTTCATCTCCGGAATCATAAGATGACTTAAGGTAAGGGATAAACTTATCAAAACTTATACAAAGAGAATATACCGTCACTAAAGGAAGCATTTCTTAAATCATACATATATCACAAAGCATTATGCCAAAATAACAAATAATGCATGTTGAGACATATGAGGACAAGAACAATCGGATTACTCACTGTTACCAACAAATAACCCTTCAAAATTTGTTGAAAACAGAGAACAAAACTGGTTTCCAATTCATATGCAGAAAAACATAGAACATAGAAGGTCTCAGCTAATCATAATACTTTCTGGTTCTGATTTTGCATTCAAAATTTAACTCCATTAATGGTCTTGCATTAATCTTCAGTTTTCAGCCTTAAATACAGAACTTTACAAAGTTGATTCAGCCTTAATGGAAATGCAGACTGTACAGAAGAATAAGGCTTCTAAAATGGTGTTTCTATATGCTAAAAGGTTGAGGGGACTTTTAATACTAAAAAGGCTAAGCTAGAAGAAGATAAGGATAAATGTTTTACATCTTTCTAAGACCTGCTATGGCCGACTATTTCTCCCAGTGTTGGTCCGATTTTCTTGGGCTGTGGAAAAAGGATTATATACGCAAGATTATAAGCATGCTATGGCCGACTATTTCTCCCAGTGTTGGTCCGATTTTCTTGGGCTGAGGAAAAGGGATTATATACGCAAGATTATAAGCAAAAGTGAGTTCCCAAGAAGACGTTCTTCGCATGCAAAACTCTCTAATGACAAGTGTCATAGGTTGCTCATTTAATTTATCTTAGGGGTCGGGTAATAAAATATTAAACCATGATTTGTTGCCCAGACCATGGTTGTGTCTAAATTGGTTAACTAATATAATATTCAATTATTGGTTCTGATCCGAAAAGAAGGTCTTATACCTTCCTGATTTCTAAAATTTATCTAAATTCCCGAATTTCCTAATATTCAATAGTATTTTGAAAATTAATAAATTAGAATTTTATGGTTTACTTGTTGTTTGCCACCGCCACTTAATAACAACAATAATAATAATAATAATAAATAATAATAAATTTGAGTTTAATAGAAATTGGTCTTTTTGCGGTACATGAAGGTATATTTGTAACAACTTTAAAGAAGAGGAAATTAAAGATTTTACTCCTTTTTTTTAATTCATATCTTTTTTACACCATGATATCCAACAATTTTCAATTATACCAAATTCCATTACTTTTATACCATTATTACTTATTTTATTTTACTAAACATTTTATTTTATTTTATCATTTTATTATTTCTAATAAATCATTGTTATTGATCTTAATATTGATTTATTTATATTTCTTTATACTTAGATTATATATATATAGGTTTGTGTGTATACAAATATATAACATACGAGATGTAAAACACAACCACCCTCTCTAACATCTGTCGCCACTACCGCAGCCGCTGCGGCACGCCTCACCACCCGCTTCTCCCACCACCACAATCGTATCCACGCAGCCACTGCTGCGAATAGCAGCAGGGAATGTTCCGGCGGCCGGATCTGAAACTTAATCATTCGCTGCTGGATCTGAAACTTAATTTTCCTTTTTTATTTTTTTATTTTTATTTTTGAATCTGCCCCTTAATCTGAACCTTGATGTTACCATCTTCCTATTCCCACGGCTGGATCTGAAACTTCATATATATATATATATATTTTGAATCTGCACTTGCACCTGGATTTGCCGCCACCGCTACACGCGTGGACCACGTCCTCTAAAACCTAGAATTCTGCCTGGCAAGATAAGCAATGAGTGTCATTGAATTTTATGTTCACTTGTTATGCTACAATAAGTTAACTAAATTTCATATTCATTTGGTGATATTTGAGTAGAACAGATGGTGGACAGAAAATTGTTTTTCTTCCGTCCCGTTTATTCGCCTTTTCACTCCAAATACATAAGCTCTCTCTTTCTCTAAACACAATGACACATTTCTGGTGCAGAATTAATAAGAAATTCGTTTTGCAGTACACCGATTGGAAGTCACGAATTACACCAAAGCAAATCCTAAATGATGTTTAAGAATGACTGATAAGGCAGGGAAACAAAAGCTAACACATGAGAATTTTAGACAAATCACGACAAGGCAGGGATTGCTACCGTTTATCTGGCTTGTTGCCATCTTTCTGTTGATTTCTTTTTTATTTATTTTCATATTTGATCATTAATCAAGGTTGTTATTATCTTCTGAGCGTTTTTTTCCCTATGTTATCATTTATCGAGTTTGTTATCATCCTCCGGTTTATTTTTCTTTTCTTTTTTTGGTTTATTTTTCTTTTCTTTTTTTTTTTGGTTTTATTTTCATATGTTTTATCATTTTATTACCATATATCGAGGTTGTTACCATCTCGTTCATTTTGTTACCATTTATCGAGATTGTTACTATCTCGTTTTTTATTATTTGTTAACATGATATATTTCCAGGTGATAACATTTGCTTTTCCTGAAGGTAACATTGTCAGTTTGTTTGTGGCGTAGTGTGGCAGCGTCAGCAGTTGGTGGCAGTTTGGAGTTGAAAGTGTTATTAATGGTACATAAAGATATTATTTTATATTGAAAAAAATTTCTACTTTTAATATATTATTATAATTATTATAATATAATATATAAAAATAATAATTAGTAAAGAATTAAATTTTAATTAAAATTGGTTTATGGTAATTTCAAAATAGAAAGTGGTATTTTTGAAATTACTTTCAATTTGAGGGTGTTTTTGTAAGATACATCTAAAAGAGACTTTTTTATATAAAGAACCCTTTAAAGAAACACGTATTTTTCAAAACCTTATTATTAATAAAAGGGATTCTTATCTATAGGATGAATTGTATTACGTGATTGGGTCATTGCCAAACCTTTCTCCTTAGTGGCCCCAAATCATTGGGTCCTAGCCCAATTAACCTAATTAGTGGCCTGTTTATTTATTTATTTTTCCGATCTATAAAGTACTATTCATCCATGTTATTCAAGTCATACATAATGGAGGTATCAAGAAAATGAGGTATCTCGTTCCAAATCATAGCTCGTTCCAAATCATAGTATCTCAATATCTCAATGAGAGAAAGACGGTCTACCAAGCTCATAAGCCGGAGCATTTTTTGTTCATTTTTTTGTGTATTTCTATTTAAAAGTTTTGTTCATTATGTTACAACTGCAATTAAAAATAAGTTCCTTTTATAGTTTTCGTCACAGTTTTAGCCATCAAATTATTGAAATATTTGTATATTTTTATTTTATTATAAAATGGCTAAATGGATCGTTAATATTATATACAGGTCTAGCCTATTCTCAAGTTGGGTCAAACTTATTTATCCCCATCTCAAACCTAATTACTTGGTCAGTCGAGTATTGCTTGTCCCGATAAGTTTGGGTACCCTATATTAGGTCTGGTGAGAATTTATCATTCATAAGTTTTATAAATGCAATATATTTTTATAAATCCAAAAGATTCAAGTGTAAATACTGTGTGGAATAATATTTGGGCTATTGAACAATACATACAAGTACCTCACCAAGTGGACTAGATGAGCTTTCAATAAACTTTTTGCATTTATAATATATATTATATAAATTATGACAACTTTAGTGACGAACATGTTACCTATAGTAACAACTTGCCATCGGTAAATACAACAACAAAGATGGGAAATATTCCCTCCAATCGTATAGCGACGACTTTTGATGTCGCCGCTATAGGATTTAGGCTACTGCAACGACAATGCCAATGCTGTAGCAATGACTTTTGATGTCGTTGCTAACTGTCGCCGCTATATATGCCTTATTTGTTGTTTATAAGAACGAAGCATGAAAACCTGAAGATGAAAAAAAAAAAAATTTAATCAGATCGGAAGAGCACACGTCTGATCCAATAAAAATGGGTATTCTGCCTTCAATGCAGCAACAAAGTAAAAACAATGGTGGTTGGTTGCAGAGGTAGATTCAGAGAGGGTGATGAATGACGAGAAAAGTTAGAACTTTTTCTAGAGATGATTTATTATTAAAATTTTTTCTGCAATTTTTAGTAAATTCTATATATTTTTACTAAAATTAAAGTTTTAAGATAGAGGGTATCTTAGTCTTTTGGTAATGAATTTTGTCTTTTTTTAAAGGATAATTATATTGACACTACAAAATATTATTACCACACCACAATTTTTATATTTACATAAATATCCATAACTAAAAGAACATGAATGACCATATTTAATTTTGTTAACTTAGTTCTTATTTTATTTCTTCCACCACACTCATATTTATCTTAAGTTAAATTTCCTTTTTTAAATCATTAATGTTTAGAATCAAATTTTTAAAAATAATCTTTTACTTCAATTTTAATTTGCAAAGGTGGCTTCACAATTTTAGATTACGAAATTTTGGTTTCTTCATAATTCAACTTTGGTAACACGGTTTAAGTTTAATATATATCGGGTTTTTAAAATAAAAAATTACAAATTAATAATACAATAATTATGAATCCTTAATTTTTCTTGTTTATTTTTTTTAACTTTACTTCTATATATGGGTTAATATAAAAAAAAGGTTCCCAACTTTTGAGTTAAGAATCAGTTAGGTCCCCAACATTTTTTAGGATTCTCCTGAGTCCCCAACATTTTATAAATAGGCACGATAGGTCATTTTTGTCACTATTTATTTAATTTTCAACAAAATAACCATTATACCCTTTAATTTTCATTTTTTTAAAAAGCTTAAAAATATAAAAAAAAAAGAAAAACTCCAACCCGCCCCACCCACCAATTGCCGCTGGAACGCTGGGTGCCATTTCTGACAGTACTTGGCTACTGGAAACGACAGTTTTCTTCCCCATTTGCTCCCACCCCTTTTTTGGCTGCCCTACTAGATATGGCAGCGAAAGTGCTACCATTTCTTGCAGCACAAAAAGAGGGCAGGAGAGTCTCCTCCCATTGGCTGGCAGCACAAAAAGAAGGCGGTAGAGTCTGGAGACTCTACCGCCTTCTTTTTGTGCTGCAAGAAATGGCAGCACTTTCGCTGCCATTTCTGGCAACACTTGATTGCCGGAGCTTTCATTTCGGCAGCCAAAATGAGTGGGGGTGAATCCTTCCCCCTTGCTGCCAGAAATGGCAGTATTTATTTACAACAGCAAATTCGAGAAGATTAACATCCCTTTTTTGCCGCCGTTTTCGGTGGCAAATCTGGGCTGGGCTAGGCTGGGGTGGGGTGGGGTGGGGTGGGGTGGTTTTTTATCTTTTTGTTATTTTTAAGCTTTTTTTTTAAAAAAAATTAAAAAGTTAAGGTATATAACGGTCATTTTGTTGAAAAATTAGAGGAATAGTGACAAAAAGGACCTATCACACGCATTTACGAAAGGTTGGGGGATCCAGGAGAGTCTTAAAAAATGTTAGAGACCTAACTGATTCTTAACTCAAAGGTTAGAAACATTTTGTGAAATTAACCCTATATATATCAAAAAACATCGTAATTTTGTAATATCATGTTTTAATATTTTATGCGACTAATTTTATATTTTTAAATCATCTCTATTAATTTAGATCGAGATGCATTAAGATGAACCACGACATTATCGATTTAAGTCATTAGCATTAAAAATCATTGTTCAGGAACATATTATTTATAAAACGTATGATTAAAAATAAATAGATAGCCAATTTCAATTTTGTTGGACCAAATTAATAGAAATTAAATGTTGTAAAAACTATTAATATTTAACTGATTTTTTTCAAAACCATTTATTTATAATTTATTTATTTTATAGGAAGGAATGAAGAAATGTTTATAATTGTAGTTCTAATTTTGGAAAAAGCATAATAAATCTACACTTATACAGAATTAAATTAAACTGAATCTAATATAGGAGTTATAATTGTTTAGGATTCTAACAAATCAAGATAGTTTCTTGAGTCTATCGATGGGACATATATGTTCATCCTTTGTTCTCGTAAGTTAGCTCGTATTAAAGTATACGTCGCGACCTTCAATTTAAGATCCAATTTATATATTTTTCAAGTTATCAACAATGTTAATTTTATTGAAAGTTGAAAAAAGTCACGGTAGTATGTTAATAAATCTCATTTGTGGTCTATTTTTGTATATATTGAAACTAATAATTAATTTATGGAGATATATATATATATATCTCTGTGTATGAGTAAATTGACCATGGTTTACCTATAAAAATGTGTTTTAACAGTGATGACTTTATATTTATGGTGTAAAAATTAAAAAGTGTAGTGGTAATATAATTACTCTTTATTTAATGGTCAAACTAATAACAATTGGCGAAAGGGGTAGATAGTGCGAGAAATGTTGAAATTGGGGCCGGGGGGGGGTGTAATTGTCAAGTTTAAAATGATAAGGATGAAATGAGTAGAAAACTCAAACGTTAGGGCTAAATAATGCTAATTAGCCTTAAGAAAATAAATAAACAAGGACAATATTCTTTTTAAGTGCACATCAAATTAGGGAAATGATATAAAATCAGACGTTTTAAACTATAAATGGTGACAATCATCCGTGTGACATGCATCTGAGCACTCACATCAATCCCGTGGGCCAATGTAGGTCGCTATCAACTAATATATGATATGCTCAGATACATGTCATGCACTTGTATCGACGGTTGATGTCTTATTTTATATCATGTTAATACTGAATTTTGCATATCATGATCAATCTAAGTATGCATTTCACATCAACAACTAAACTGATATGAAATGCAACTCTTTTCTATTAAGCCAGATCGGTCTCCGTACTAGAAAACAGCCACGTGATATTTTCTATTAGCAGTCGAGCTCCATATACAAAATCCGATCTGACTCAATAGTCGCACAAGGCTTTTGAGATTATAAAATAATTATCTAAACTGGTGTATATGAGTACTAAATCAAAAGATGCCATTTATGTTAAAACTAACATTATTTTTTTAGTTTATTCACTGTAGTTCCTAGTCATAAAGTGCTGTCCTCAAAGCCATAGACCATTTTTGTCATGATATATGTTTGCTTCGATTAGTTTAGTTAATTGAAACAATAATTACGTAGATAAGGATATAGTTAATAAAATCACCTATTATTATTGGAACGAAAGTGCATGTTGGTGCGCTATGTAATGTTTGCACTAACAAGGTTGTTAATTTTTTAATTGCTTCTTAAAAGGAAAAAGATTCAACTTATGACCAAATAATGTATATGATTTTATGTCACTGTCGATATCTCATTTCTAACATTAAAAATTATTATACATTAAAATTATTATGTGACGCTTGACGTTATCCTCCTTAACATTGTCAGCTTAGTGTTCCCGTGAATTATGCCACCAGAGACAAAAAGAGGACCAAATGAAAAATAGAATTTAAAAATCAAATCAAAACAAAACGAAGTTGGAGGTACAAGCAACGCTTTTTAATGTTTAAATGACCAACTCTTCTTCCATAAAATATAGTCTTATGAAGTAGTTTTGACGGATACCTAAAAAATACATCATTGTATAATTATATTTTACATCTTTAACTAATTCTCAATATAAAATCTAGTCATTAAATTATTAGATAATAGTTAGCAATTATCAGGTTTGATGGGCTTGGAACAGATACGACTATACTATTCAAACTGTTTAAGTTATTCAATGTTGTGCCCATCACTTGTTTTGACATTCACATAACTATTTAAGTCATTCAAATTTCTCGAGATACAATGGAGTTATGATAACGTTCAAGAACTTATGAGAAGTTTTGTTTAAAAATTTCTTGATTATGTGGGTTAGTTTACTGACAACACTAAGAAGAGCATTAAAGTTTGTTTGTTGGTATTTTGTACCTTAAATTAAGAAACAACACAAGCAAGCATTCAACTGAGATAAATCTAGGATATAGCTGAATTGATTAATGTTATCTGGGTTATGTAAACTTTTGTTATATCTGGGTTATATATATGTAAAATAAAACAACCAAATACTGATTGTAATTATGGTCCGTAAATATGTAATTTCTCGGAGAACTAAGAATAAAAAATTTATCTGAGAATAAGAGGCATATCGATCTGTGTTACAAGACGAATCATGATCTCTATGATTATGTGAACGTATATGTTTTTATGTTTTAGTTTTGGTGTATTAAAATGAATGAGTTAGAATATTTTTTATTAGGGCTAATTATCTTTACTTTGCAAGTCTATTTTATGTATGCACATATTATTATTGTTGTTGTTGTTTTTGTTGATCGTCTTTAGTCATTGCTCAATGTTGCAATTATATCTCTAACATTTTTGTTACGTTCTTTTCTTCAAATTTTTATTGATTAACATAACGTGTCGGAAAAGTGTGTGAGAAGATTATTATTATAAAAATTATCATACTTTCTTTCTAACATGAAATAAAAGAATAAGAAACACAAAAGTTCGAAAGACTTTCGTTGCTCAATTCAGATCATTTTAATCAAATATTTGGCTAAATATTATCATTAGAGATACCCGCGAACAAACGTCAAGAACTTTTGATACAATCAAAAACGTAGTGGAACTATGAAAAAAGTGACCATACAATTAATAACAAGTGCAACTATGAAAAAACTTGATCACATAATTACAATAAAGAACAAAAACGAAAAACTTTTGATACAATTAAAATTAATTAGTGCAATATTGAACAAAATTAAACAACTTTTGATACTCAGTAATCGTGCAATTATGAAGTGCGAATTGACAAAGCCACCTTAGCTTTTTTTGGGTTGAAGGTATAATTCATTCTGATATGACCATTTTGGCAATTAATAGAAGAACTCTAGAGCAACGTATATAGTAAAAGTGCATCCATGTCGATATAATCAAATTTAAGTTGGTTTAGATAGTCATACTTACCATTAGTTGAAAATTTTAAAGAATTCACTGGTCGGATACCACCTTAATCTAACTTTCTAAATGAAACCACAAAAAAAGTGGGGGAAAAGGTTACTGGCCCACTTGTTGGTGGGCGTCAATTGTTAGACTCACAGAACCCACCTCCATATATATAGGCACATAGAACTTTAGTAAGATTTCTTGACCATTTTTAAGATCTCGATCAAGTATTTTCTCTAGGGGACTGCCCCTAATTAAATACGTATGATCACCTGATTTCTGCTTTTCTATTCAAATTCAACCCAACCACAACCCTGAGTTTCTTCAAAACATATATATTACTACGCATGGGAGATTTTCACAAATGGAGAAAAGCAACTATGTATTGATGAAATAGTTAAGAAAAATTTATATGCCCGTATATAGCAATAGTCTACCATTAAATTGACACATATACCCCTGATTTCCTTGGTTTCCAGTTAAGGAAAGTGGTTTTTATGCATCAATCCGATTAGACATGTCATGGATGCTTTGAAAAGTGTGAATCTTCCAAGGTAAGCTTCCAAATTGAGATTAAAAGTGTGGCTGATAAATTCAAAGATTACACTTGCAAAGAAAATTACACTCAGCCTTGAAGGGGGAAATCTAAAAACACCCTTATTCCCTATACTTTGGTAGAAAAATTCGAAAACCGAGACTGAGGAAGATGGGACATCACATACGCAGGAAAAAGGACCATTAAATCCTCATCAGAATGGAGTTGGGGGTATTCTCAGGCTTCCATGTATAAAATCAAGGGAAATTTCATCAATTCATATATCAATTGTTGCTACAGTTGGAGATTCAACAATCTATGACATTTTTGACTTTTGCTAGATGTAATTTGATTTTTGTGTAATTTTTTCTATAACTTATTTTGTGATTTTTCTGTTAGTGCAAACATAACTTACCCAATATCAAGATTACTTCAAAAACAAAATTAAAAGAAATAATTGGTCAAATACAACTCTCTTCAACCATGGACTCATGGCCAGCCTTATTAGGCTTAGTTAGGACACCCTGAACCTTCATATTTTAGTGTTTCAAATTGAATATTTGACTGTGAATTTGAAGTTTCTACGAAGTTTAGCACATTTTAATGTAAGTTTTGGACCAGTATTCTAAAAAGTATGAGAACTAAAAAAGTACCAAGATCAAGTTTTGAGCATATATATGGTATGTAATAAAGAATGGTAAATACGTGAAAAGAATAAGGCGCGAAATGGAGCATCAAGTTTTAGCCCTTCTAGGCATATGCTTATATATTTATGCTTTTTAATTAAAACACTTGTTTTTTTTACAAGCACAAAATTTACTTGAAAGGACAATATTTTCTTCTCAACAATTAAACTATTGGTAATTGGGATTAATGGGATGGCTTAGTGGATAAAGGTCCAATCCTTTACTTGGATTACTCAAGTTCGAATATCATGTACCTCTCCCCTCCACTCCCTTTGTAATTAAAAAGTAAAAATAACTATTGATAATTGAAATTTCATGGCAAAAATGGTTTGCTACGTTTCTGATAGAAAGTAAACACTTGGTTGGCCCCTGTTGTAGCCTGTTGGCCCGAAGATTGCCATTTACCAATCGAAGAGTTATTTGTTTTTTGGGCCAGTATTGGTTTTGTAAAATGTTAACAACTGGCAGTAGAGCTTCATCAAAGAAAAAGTTACAATTTCTACGCGAAAATGGAAAGACAAAAAAAAAGACTTTCAACACTAATGGAATAGAATGAAAATTTTCTAGCATCAGATGCTAGTTCTTTACTATGCTAGTGAATGACCTCATTTTTTAAAGCAACTAATAAAAGATAAAGTAATTGTCTATATTGATGAGAAGTCAATTGTTGTATGCGCCTAAGAGTCAAGGCTTATGTCCACATTACCTACTGGTGTTATAAGAGCATTTCTAATGTTTGGGCTAAACAGCTAGGGGGTAGAAAAACCTAAGTGGAAAAAATTAGGAAGAAAAAACTCATTTTCAAATAATGTATAGGGGGATAGGGGGGGGGGAATGAGTATAGGTTTTTGAGTTTTTGGGTTTATCATATGAATTTAATTTTAGGGTAAATTTCATATATGGTCTCCAACTTTTGCACTTAAAATTGCCTGCATCTCTAATCTTTTTTTAGCGCGCTAGATCCTCAACCTTTCATAAATACACGCCACAGATCCCTACTGACGGAATCCATCCAAAATTCAGTTAAGTAGTGGATAAAATTATCTTTATGCTCTTATCCTTTAAATTAAAACAAAAAAAGAATTCAAAAATAAAAAATAAAAACAAAAAGGGAAAAAGAAAAAAAAAAACTTTTTGTTTTGTTTGGGGGGTGGGGGGGGGGGCATTTCCAGCAGTGAACTTTGCGGTCGAACATGGCAGCTTGGGGGGGGGGGGAGGGGGTCTCCCCCATCTGCCTTTTCAGGCAGAAAAAGGGGGGCGACTCCCCCCTTTTCACTGCCATTTCCGGCAGTGCACCAACCAAAAGTTTTTTTTTCTTTTTCCTTTTTTGTTTTTATTTTTTAAATTCTTTTTTTGTTTTAATTTATTCACTACTGAACGGAATTTTGGATAGATTCCGCTAGTAGGGACCTGTGGCGTGTATTTATGAAAAGTTGAAGACTCAGCGCACTAAAAAAAAGGTTAGAGACCCAAGCGATTCTAAGTGCAAAGATTATGGACGATATGTGAAATTTACCTTTATCATATATTTATATAGAGTGGTAAAAGTTTACTAATATATAATGGAAATGCACCTACCTGAGTACTAGGAATCGTTAGTCAAATTGCCCCCGGAGGTGGTATGAGAATAGGTTTTTGAGTTTTCAGATTTATCATATGAATTTAATTTTACTATGTATTATAATATATTTATATAGGGTGGTAAAAGTTTACTGATATATAATGGAAATGCACCTAGCCGAGTACTGGGAATGGTTAGTCAAATTGGCTAAGGATATTATAAAGTAACCCATCATTTCTCCCGACAATATTGTCATTTTTCCTTTTTTTTATTTGTATAGACAGATATTGGAATCTTACGAGGGAGAATTTATGGCTTCTTTTCTCTTGCATCCTTCAACCTTTTTTTTCCTCCACGTCTCTTTTTATCTTTCTGCCACTCAGAAAGAACATCGGAAACCTCGAGCACTGCATTGCAGTCATTTGGATTACACGTAGAGTACACACATGGGATTCCACCATGTTTTGCATTATCAGTGGGAGACACGTGTGAAATGCATTGCTCAAGTTATTAATTAATGAGATTAAAATTAATGGGCGTATGCAGGCCGACTCTGAGAATTTGAGTGTTTGTGCGACAATCTAAAATGATGCTCCTTAGTTTAACTAAGGATTATAATAGAAAAACTTAATCACATTTCTAATAAGTAATTTCAAATTAAAAATATTATATTTGAAATTTTGTTTTTTTTATACACCATAAAAAAGTGAAGTACAAGTAAATGTCAAAGTACCTCCAATGCTTCCAAAAATTCGTTAGATCCAGATGCTTGTTTTCTAGGATGTATTTCAATTTTTATAAATTATAACAACAATAAAAATTATTAAAGTATTTTAGAAAATAAATTAATTCAAAAAGAGATTAGAGAGAGGAAGAATAGAAGTATAACACCTAATTATCGATTAAATTCTCTAAAAGAATATCAATAAAATGAGAATACTGAATAACCATCAATATGATCAAACTAGAAACCAAAGAATTATTTCACTTAATTGATTTATGTTTTGGTTAGTTCTCTTTTAATTATGAAATAATATGTGCTTGAAAATTCTTTTACCTTGCCTTTGGAAAGAAGAAAATGATCAAGTGATATGATTGCATTTTACTTCTTACCTTTTTTAATATGATTGGATTTTTGTAAGGCTTTAATTGAGCTTGACAATTATCGAATGATTAAGATAGGTCATTTTTAGTTTCTTTTTTCAATGAAATAATGTATAATAAAATACAATCTACTTTCTAATTCAATAATTTTATACATAACTATAAAAGATGGTGCATCAATAATGTCTGAAATTTTTAACAAATAAAATTTTAAAATTTTTTTAAAAAAATATTAACAAAAATTTTTTTTTGAAAAGATATTAACATTACACCTATAATAAATTACATTTTTTTGGTGCCTCTCTAATTTTGGGGCCTTGTGCGGTTGCACCACCTACACACCCTCAAGACCGCCTCTGGGTGCATGCCCTTGAAAGAGTTTTTTTTTTTTTTTAGAACCTTATTTATGTAGACCTAGACATATAGACAGTAGACACCGTAAAAAATTCTTATTACGGATAGGATTCCTATATTTTCTACTATATTAATGGAGAGGAAGGGGGTTGCACGGTTCATCATTGAAGATTTTTTTACTGTTTGTATAACAGTAAATGGGGCAGTGTCTTATTATCACTACATTCACAAAATATAATTGGTTGCTCTTTATAGTTCCTCTCACTATTCATTTAAGATTTATCACTTCATTCACAGTAATTAGATGCTCTTTACAACTCATTTCCGACTTTCCCGATCATTTCTCCCTCCATCCTTGATCTTCCTCTCGAATCTTCTTCTAATAATTTCTTCT
The DNA here is from genome assembly GCA_963692815.1 of Nyctanthes arbor-tristis. Taxonomy (NCBI): domain Eukaryota; kingdom Viridiplantae; phylum Streptophyta; class Magnoliopsida; order Lamiales; family Oleaceae; genus Nyctanthes; species Nyctanthes arbor-tristis. Next base: position 15,733 of record CAVNYN010209885.1, read on the forward strand.
GATGTTACCTTTCTCTTTGTTTCAATCTTTGCTTTCGCTTTGCCCTTTTGTTTTGGGTATTTTTAAGATTGTTTTCCGTATTCACTTCTTAATTTGGAGGTTTTTTTCTTTGTTTGTTATATGTATCATGAAAGGTTTCGTGTTGCTATAGTGATCGACTGTAAGTAAATATTTTCTCGTGTTTTCCTTTTATTTTCGTCTCTTTTTTCCACTATTCTGGGTTTCGCGGTGGATTCTAAGGACTTTTAGTTTGTATTTTAGGAGGGGTTTGTGGTCAGTCTTTTTGTGAGTTTTTGGGTTTTATGTTTCTAATTTGTTGGTTTTCTGGTCGAGTTGGGCGTTCGTTGTTTTCTTCTTCTTGTTTTGTTGTTGCTTATGTTTTTATTTATTTATTTATTTATTTTTGTGCCCCCTCTTTGGTTTGGATGTTTGTGGGTAGCTTATAAGAATTGAACTCGACTAGGTTTGGGTGTTTATTTTTAGAATTATAAGGGGAACATGCAATGCACCATCCACCACTAGTAGTTATTATATAATATAATTTGTTTATGAAAAAATATGCTTATTTTTACCAGATTTTATTTTTGAGTAGAAATAATATGTGAACGGGGACTTAGGGTACTACTATTTGCAGTTTTTTTTATAGAGCTAATGCGGACTCTGTTACCAAATTTGTGTACCTCTCACTTTTCTCTATTTGTACAGAACACCTGATTCGATCACCTTTCTCTCAATCAAACGATAGAATGTATTTATTCGTCCAATGTGATTTTCAAGCCGTCCCACTTCGAAAGGAACCACTATTAGATTAAAATATTTTTAAAATAAATAATGTGTTTGCAGATGTAAGACGTACATTTTATTAAATTTTACTGATGTTATCCCTACTTGCACAAATTGAATACATAGTATCAATTTGCGAATTCCTACAAGAAATTTAGGTGTAAGAGTTCACACCCATACTGTGCATTTAGGTGGAATTTGTGAGTCAAAAACAAACAAATAAATAAATAAATAAATAAATAAATAGAAAAATAAAAATATTCGGGGTTTTAGAAAATTTTTGATTGACATTGTGTGCTCAATTGCACAACTATTGATAAATCCTACAAACTAGATGTTATTTTTGTCAAGCTACTCTTTATTTTACTGTTTTTTTATTTGGTCCAATAATTTTTATGGAAAATTTTCAAAAACTTTTTGAAATTTTGTTGAAAACTTCCCATCAATGTAACTTGTATAGATACATGCCACGTGTATTTCAAATCAAAATTATATATATTTCAAATTCACATAACATTTATCTATGTGTACCACATGAGTGAGAAGTTTTTTAAGAGAAGTTTTAGGAAATTTTTGAAAGAAGGCTCTGATTTTTAAATTCCAATATTGATATTACGTTTTATTTCTTCGATAAAAAAATGTAAAAAGAGATAAAAACCAAAGCGGAAGGGAAACAAAAAATTATTGACTTATTACGAGCAAGTATATTAACTTACTCTTCTCTTAAAAAAATAGTATATTAACTTACTTTATGTTAAAATTTAACCTAACCTCGGGGAAAAGAAAAACCTGATTAAAAAATGTAAAAACACCTCAGCACTAGCCGAACACTTGTGCGTCACAATTAAATTTACTTTAGTCTTATCCCGTAGAATGTTTTTAGGATGAGTTACCCCAATTATATTATAAGTATTAGCATATCATGGATGATGATACTTTTATAACGTTATCTCTTAACATGGTGTGGGCACGTGAGTTCTACATTTACCACATACTAATAAAAAAGTCAGTTACTTCTTTCTAAAATTAATCCATTCAAGACGTAAGACATATAGATAGTGTCATAATGTATTATATCTAATATACAACAATTTTTATGAAATAGATCACTGGCTAGAAATTTGGTGGGATTATCCCACAAAATGCACACTGACAGGTGATCACTGGCAGAAGCCGGGGCCATGGTGGGCCTGAGCCCCTCCAAAATTGGGGAAAAAAGGGGAAATTTTTCCCCTATAAAAAAAAAAAAATATATATATATATAAAAGATTTAACCATGTGTACTATACGGCTCACCCCTCCAACCCACCCCTCTACTGGCGACTGGCTCTAATATTATGGCTGAAAATTGAACAGCTCACTGTAAGTCGTCCCACACATGAGTTATCGAATTATCACTCATTAAGAATGTGTCTGACGGAATCTGACGGGTGATCAAAACTTACAATTTTCAAGGTAACCCCACTTTGTTTTCTTTTCAAATCCATTAATCACTCGTACTACTTCACCCCACATTTACGGTACACCTACAAAAAATAAAAATAATCTAACATAGCATTTGATTACAAGTATGGAATTTGCTTGTAAAGAAAATATTTCCTTATCAACTAAAATATCAATAATAAAATTCTATAGAAAATAAAATTCTATAATTCCGTAACGTGTTTGATTGAAAGTGGAATTTACACTAGAATGTATAAATACTTAAAAAACAAAAACATATACCCACATAGAAAAATATTTTCTTTATTTTCATAGAAAATGTGGTTACATGACCAAAAAGTGAAAAATGATTTTTAGGAAAAAAATTGTCAATTGTGTTTGATTGATAATTTTTTCAATAGAAAATATTTCCTCCTTTTGGTCAAGGACCACATTTTCTTTGAAAATATGGAAAACATTTTCCCATGGAGTGTGGGTTTTTATTTTTTAAGTAATATATACTTTCTAATGCAAATTCCTCTTTCAATCAAACACACCATAACTTTATTTATATGGAATTCAATTACCGCTAAATTCAATTGACAATATATATATATTCTTTCCAAAAAATTTTCATAATTGTAATCAAATGTGGTGTTTTTGATTGCTGAAAATTTTCGTAAAAAATGGTCTCTTAGAAAATGTTCTATTGCCCATAAATTCTGACTTTTTTAGTGTTTGATCGACAAATTATTCTATGAAAAATATTTTCTGTCTTTTGATCAAGTGACCATTTTTTTGTTTAAAAAATAAGGAAAATTTTTTCTTATGGGTGTTTTTTTTTTTTTTTTTATAAAAGGTAATTCATACTTTCTTTTTAACGAAAATTTCACTCCCAATCAAATACATTATAGAATCTTCCACTACAACTCTTTGGGGAATTAGAGAAAAAGAAACACATTATGGAGTTTATTTCTTGTGTAATTCAATTACCAATAATAATTAATTAAAACCATGTTCTTTTGTTTAAAAGTGGAAACATATTTTTTGAGAATGAGTGATTCAAATATGTACATACTTGGTTTTGTCAAAACTGTGGACGTGACTATTTTGACCAAATTCCAATTTTAAAGATAATGCACTTGTGAACATATGATAAATTCACCACCAAAAAAATAAATTAAAGAATAAAATGTTTTTTTCCCACTCAAATTCCATGCTTGTAATTTTTTTGAAAGTCCATGCTTGTAATTAAATACACAATACACCAAGTACATGTTATAAATTGTATTGTAGTAGTACAAGTACTTATAGATATATATCATAATGAAACATAATGCAAATAACTCAATAATTCAAACCGCAATAGAAGGGGACAATAAACATACAAACTCTTATATAGGAGACTGCAGTCTGCAATAAAATGTAGAAAAACCTCACATAGGGGGAATTAAGCCTACAATAAAATGTAGAAAAACCTAACATTGGGGGGAATCGAACCTAAGATCTCTAATATATAAAGCCTTGGCTTTAGCCCTCTAATTAAACAGGCTAAGGCCTCATTGGTTGAACCACATTTTTTTTTATTGCCAAAAATTTTCTAGCGAATGATGTTTTCTACCCAGACTAAGTGTCAGAATTTATCTAGGAAGAATATTTTTCATGAAATTTTTTTTTTGATAATCAAGTAGTAAAAAATAGAATATGTTTTTTCCTAATTAAAACTATTCACAATCCCATCTTTCAATCCAATCCACAAGACATCTCTACTGATCTGATCCGGAGTTACAATATTGACAACCTTCATATTTATATATAAAATGTAGTTTACTTAACGAAAGTGTATGTGTATATATGTGTGTGTTGTTGTGTACCTAATTTAAGGTACAAAAATACGTAGTCGGTAGTACTACCAAATTGGATGTAACCATACCAACAAAACAGACTTCAATGATCTTCTTTTTAATGTTGCTAGCTACAAAATACTTAGTATCAAATTTTATGTAACCACACCAACAAACTCACTCTAATGGTTTTCTTATAGTGTCGTTAGTCCAACTACTACTACCATGTTTTTGTTGTATCTTGAAAATTTTAAACAAATGTTCACTATCCCATACTAAACTAAAAACTATATTCTCGTCTTAATTCTTTATTGAAATTTGATAATTTTTTTTAAACACGTGACAAAGAAATTAAAAATCAATTGTGCATGTGAATATTCAAACTAACAATGTGTGCAACATTGAATAACTTGAGGTTGGGTAAAAAAACATTGAATAACTTAAATAGTGCGAAAAGCATACTCGTATCTGTTCCAAACCGTCGAACCTAATACTTATTACGAATTATTGAATAGTTTGAACACAACTCCAATATCTACTATATTTCCATTATCATCACTTGTTTAAGGTTTAAATTTGAGAGAGGCCGATGTCAGAAGTAACTATGGTGTGGATGGATGAGAAGACGTCCAAATTTCAATTTATGCCACATGTATACGTACCCTAAAATTACACTCCCCCCTACTAAAGACACAAATTCATGTAATTATGCCCTAAAATTACATGTGTAGTTCAAATTTCAAATTCACAAAATTCTAATAATACTTGGCACGGGTTGCCAAAGAGACCCTTAATTAGTGTACAATTAACTGGTTATAAACGTACTCTTGAGCATATAATTGTAAAATTTAGTTTGGCCTGGTTATTATTAGTTTTTTATCTTTTATTTGTGATGACTGTATAATGTGATGTGGGGATTAATTTTTGGATAAATTTAACTTATAGACTTCAATCTTTACACTCATTACCAGTTGAATCTCCATTTTTTATCTCATCGATGAGGGTCTTCAATCTTTCATAAATTTAGACATAAGGTCTTAATTTGATAAAATGATTTTTTTCCTGTCATGCAAATGGAAAAAATGAAAGAAAGGTCATATTGTTCCAAAAAAGTTATCTAGAGGAAATGAGGAATGGGGATAAAAGTCATCTTTTTTTTTTTGGGTATAATTATAATACAATTTACTATTATAGATACTGATATGTTATATCTACACAATTAATTAATCGATAAATAAGAAGTGTAGCCAACACTAAATGTAGGGGCCTATCAAAACTGTAAAATTTCATTTTATATATAGGATACTTTTTTTTAACCACACCATATGCACTACCATTAAAGTTGCAACAGTTTTTTTATTTTTTTTATTTTTATTTTTTAAAGATAGGAGGCGGATATTGGAGAAGGGAGGAAAAATAGGAGAGGGGTATGTGTGGCTTAAATTTGAGACCTCTCATTTAGAATGTGAGTATTTAACTACTACGACATAATAATTCGAATACAACTTTCTTTTTACAAGTATAATAACCTCTATAACATAATTCCCCAAAAGAAAAAAAAAAAGAAAATGGAAAGAAAGTAAAGGCAAAACATAAATCTATCTATATCTATACATACATAAAAGTATAGCCGTTGCCGTTTCATTTTTTCACAACCATTTTCACTTGCTAAATCGGGTTAAGTCATTTTGGCCATTCACTTTATCTTGCAATATTGACCATTCATTTCATTATAGGTTTTTTTAATTTTTTGTTGTATTTTATATTATTTATAGATATATTTGATTTAGCTTATTATTATCACTATATTTTCTAATTTTTAATCCTAATCACCAAATCATATTTTATTTTATTCAGAAATATCTCTCTTTCTTTATCGACATTTTAGTTCTCTCCTCTAATAGAATTTATTCTATCTAAGAAGTTACTCAAATCTCTCACACTCTACGTTTAAACTTTCCATTCGTTATCTTGAATAGCTTTATTTTCAATCAATTTTCTTAATTTTTGGTTTCAATTTATCTCACACTGTCGGATTGCTTCTCTGATTGGTTCCAGTATTGACCAATGTTCAAAAAACCGGACTAATATCGAACCGGAAAAGCTAACTTTCCACGGTTCAAAAGGTCGATTCGAGTCGAACCGAGGTCGACCTGGGTCGAACCGGTTTTAATTAAAAACTTAAAAAATAAATGCTAAAATTTATACAATTGTCAAATAATCAGCAAAACTCTATAATAAAGGCAATTAAGTGACTTTTGGGTATTATAATTGAATTCCTAAATAGATTTGTCATTAAAAAATTTTGAAATTTTTATTCTTTTTTTAAGATCTATTGAAAATGTGACTTTAGATCTAAAAAAAATCCCCACATTGGTTATTTAGTGAAAAGAATTGAAGATGCATGCATATATTAAGCTATTTGGAGAAGAGTTATGCATAATAAAGTCTTAGCTTATGGCCCTGAGCTTTCAAAAAGTTCAAAAATTTAAAATTTTAATGGATTATTATTGAAAAAAGTTTATTGTAAACTAATGAACCGTATCCGTATTAATCTCATACCATCAAATTGCTTTCCGAATCAGACCAGTAATCGAACCGGAAACGCTAACAGTTCAAGATTCAAAAGGTTCAATCGACTTGAACTGGTTTTAATTAAAACCTTAAAAAAGAAATGCTAAAATTTATAAAATTGTCAACTAATTAGCAACACTCCATAATTAAAGGATAATTAGGTGATTTTTCGGCATTATAATTGAATTCCCACATAGATTTGTCATTAAAAAACGTTGATATTTTATTCCCTTTCTAAGAGCCATTGAAAATGTGACTTTGGACATAGAAAGAGAATCTCACATTGGTTATTTAGTGAAAAGAATTAAAGATATATGTCTATATAAGTTACTTAGAGAAAAATTATGCATAATATGACATTAGCTTATGGGCCTTTAGCTTTCAAAAAGTTCAAAATTTTAGTTAAAAGAAAATTTACTGTGAACCGACGAATCATATACGTGTTTATCTCATACCATTGAATTGCTTTCCGGGTTGGTTTCAAGATTCGACAATGCTTATAAAATTAGATTGTTATCAAACTAGAAAAGCTAATAGTTCAAGGTTCAAAAAGTTGAATAAGGTCTAACCGAGAATGAACTAGTTTTAATTAAAAATGTAAAAAATAAATGCTAAAATTTACAAAATTATCAAATAATTAACAAAACTCCATAATAAAAGGGCAATTAAGTGACTTTTGATTGATTTCTCATTAAAAAAGATTGAAATTTTATTCTATTTTTAAGAGTTATTGAAAATGTAACTTTGGGCATATAAAAGGAATCCCAAATTAGATATTTAGTGAAAATAATTGAGAATATATACTTATATTAAGCTACTTGGAAAAATGTTATGCATAATGGGGCCTTAACTTGTCGACTTGATCTTCCAAAAAGTTTAAAATTTTAATAGATCATTATTTAAAAAAAGTTTACTATGACTTAGTGAACCGTATTTAAGTTGGCCGGTTTGCGGTCGAATCGGCGGTTTTTTCCAGTTTGCGGTCTGGTTTTGAAAATACAGTTTTTAACATGATGGTATGAAGTCAAACCAAGTCGGCTCAACTCGACCAAAACGTATTCCAGTTCGGCCAAAGGATCAAGTTCGAATCTTTCATGAGCCCCTATTTCCCATTCTTTTTACACACATGTTCCAACTATTTAGAAACATCAAAGACAAGACTATGACATCTTTAAAAATAGAAAAAAAGATTCAATCAAATTGACCTAAAAAAGGTTAATGATTTCATAAACTGAAAATGCTCTACAGAATAATATCTTGCAGTGATATTTTTTTAGTTTCATAAAATAATGGTTAGGTTTGAGATTTTTGTAAATTAAATTGTAATATGTGTCCTTTTTTTGTTTATCAAATTCGATGTTCTAAAAAATCAGATAAGTAATCAAACTAGAAAATATGATAGGAGAAGGGACAGAGAAGTTAAATTGAGTAGAATCAACGTCAAAATGATTTTAATTAAATAATTAAAAAAATTAAATATTACCCAAAATAATGTGGAAAAAGAATATTTGATTTTATAATCTTTTGACTTTTATCGTTTTATAACCTATTTTGATCAGTTCAAGCGGCTTTTTATTATTTTTGTACTGGTTTTTGAATAAATAGTTTTTGGAGTAAACCGGACTGATTTCGTGAAAATTCTTGATTTTTCCAATCGAAGTGGCCATGAAGGTTCGATTCTTTAAATACTGATTAAATTATTTTAATATATTAAAATAATTAGTCTGTAGAAAGTGTATATTAAGAAAAACTAAATATTGTTAACACATATATGGAAAGTTAAAAAAAATCAAATGGGGTAATATATCACTCGTGTATTTTGTAGAAAAAGTTGGTATTCACTTATAGAGAATTTTATATAGATATTTCGAGGGTTATAAATTGAAAAAGTCTAAGAATTATGATCTGTGTTAAAGATTGTCAAACAACCAATTCTACTATAAATGTTGTAATATATGTATTATCTTTTATCATTTATTCAAGTTCTGTTTATTGAATGTAACATATACTATTTGCTTTGTTGAGTTAATATGTTCATTATATTTGATGCCTTGGTTTTTTATTATTATATTCAGTAGAATTGTACTTTTTTTAAAAAATGATTTTGTGTCAAGCATTTTTACTCATTTTGCATGGAATATATTATCTAGCAATATCATCCCACGCAAGCTCGGCTTGGCCTAAAGAAAAATATGTTCGCACTCAAGTCGGGCTTGCATTTTTGCGAGCCGAGCCTAAGCCAGCTCGTGAGCTCGTCCTTTTGACGAGCAGCTCGTGGGCCACTTGTCAGCAACTTCTTTGTGCTCGGGCTCGCCTTTTAGGTGATCCGAGCCAAGCCGGCTCATCAATTTGATCCTTTGTTAGCACTAGTGTTTGCCTTTCAAGGAGCTTGAGCCGAGCAAAGCTCGGTAAACGACGAGCTGGATTGCTGAGCTTTTGGCTCACGAGCCATTTTGACAACCCTACATGTGGTTCGAATTTGAAACCTTATACCCGAAACGTGAGTATCCAACAACTACAACACAATTCAAGTCAAAAATTTGTCTTGTTTATCCCTACCATTTACCAAAATCCCCAAAGTACTTCTGGAGTTCACAAATAAAATCAAACGACTATTGTTTAATGGCTATTGGCTAATCATAATTCATTTCTATTTTTCTCCATCATCCCTCATATTTTTCAGGCAAGAATTATTAATTTGGCCATTTTATTAGGGTTTTCAATTGTGGTGTATTAAAAAAACAAATTGTTAGTACAAAAAAATTCTTAAACTTGGCATTTCTAATTTTTGGTTAATTGTCAAACAGTGTTTTAATTTGTCATGATTTTTGCATGACTTGTAGTCACGTGTTATATATTTTAAGCATGCAAATTTTGGATATCTTGGTCTGAGAGACTTAGATTGGGGCGTGTGTACCGAGTCTTAGAGCACAAGAATTTTAATTCATGCAATCTATTAGTTTCTTAGTTTGAATTGAATTATTACTACCTTATTTAACTAGGTCTTAGATTTATGCATGTTTAGTTCAATTAGAGTTAGGAAAGTTACGTGTTTATAGTATACAAGAATTCTAACTTTCCATACTTGGTTTTTTACTTAAATATGGAATCTTTAATTCTTGTCTTGCACAAGAATTCAAAGACTTCCTATTTATGCTCATGTAGGTCGAGCAATAAGGATATCTCGGCAGAGCCTAATTTTCAAGAATCCTTCTTGTACTCTAAGCAACAAAACCGAGAATGAAGTTGATAGACGAGTTGCACATTATTGATTAAACTTTAAGAACTCAACCAAAGGAAAATACACTGCTAAGCTTAGCGAGTTTTACACTTGCAAATTAATCTTCACGCTTTGTGCTAAGTGGCAACCCTTTATAGTGCTCGGTAGGCGATCGTATATGTGCGTGGGACATATCCACAGGAGGTTCAAGTAGTTTAGGAGGTCAAGTCATCCCAAGATGAGTTCGAGAGATCTCTAGGAGCTTGATGGACATTTCAGGATGTCAAAAGGCGTAAAGAGGAAGTCTTTTATAAGTTTTCATTTTGATTGTTTAATGTCTATTGTGATAGTACTTTTTATTCTTTCTCTGTATTAAACTCGCCTCATGATTAGTGGATTTGTTTGTCCCGTAGCAAGGGTGCCCGCAGTTTTTCCCAGTTGGATTTCTGCGTCATTATTATGGTGTTTTTATTTTCCGCATTCATACCCAAACTAGACACATTTAGGTCGCGTTACACTTTACACTAGTAAACGTATTTATGCAGGATACATTCTGACTAGAGTCTAGATAACCACGAATTTACACAAATTAATAATCTCCTACCATATGGCGTCTGGCGATAATTTCACCAACTGTTTGATGGGAGATTGTGACTAAATATAATTGTCCAATAAAAAATATGAAACCAAACAGAAAAAGAAAAAAAATCAAAACAAAAGTAAAGGTCCCATGTATTGCTTTTAATTTTAAGTACTTGTCTATTGTGATAGCACTTTTTATTCTTTCTCTGTACTAAACTCGCCTCGTGATTAGTGGATTTGTTTGTCCCGTAGCAAGGGTGCCCGCAGTTTTTCCCAGTTGGATTTCTGCGTCATTATTATGGTGTTTTTATTTTCCGCATTCATACCCAAACTAGACACATTTAGGTCGCGTTACACTTTACACTAGTAAACGTATTTATGCAGGATACATTCTGACTAGAGTCTAGATAACCACGAATTTACACAAATTAATAATCTCCTACCATATGGCGTCTGGCGATAATTTCACCAACTGTTTGATGGGAGATTGTGACTAAATATAATTGTCCAATAAAAAATATGAAACCAAACAGAAAAAGAAA
>CAVNYN010209891.1:0-10954 GCA_963692815.1 Nyctanthes arbor-tristis
TTTCCACATTTGTGCTGCCATTTCCGGCAGCAATTTGGGGGGGGGGGATTCACCCCCCATTTCTGCCGGAAATGGCAGCTAGCACAAATGCGGGCTGCCATTTCCGGCAGCATTTGTGCTGCCAGAATGGCAGCACAAATGGGGGGTGAACCCCCTCCCCCCACATTTTGATGCCATTTCCGGCAGTAAAATGGGGGGGATTCACCCCCCTTTTCTGGCAGCACAAATGGGGGGTGAATCCCCCCCCCATTTTGATGCCATTTCCGGCAGTAAAATGGGGGGACTCATCCCCCTTTTTTGGCCGCCGGCAGGGAGACGTGGGTTGGGGATGGGGTGGGGTGGGTTTTTTTTTAGTTTTTTATTATTTTTAAATCTTTTAAAAAAAAGTTTAAAATATTTATGGGGGGTATAATCATCATTTTGATAAAAATTTGGCGGAACAGTAGAAATAGAGACGATTTGTGTGTATTTTTGAAAGGTTGGGGGCCGTAGGGTGTCTTAAAAAAGGTTGGGGACGAAACATGTTTTTAACCCAAAGGTTGGGGACGATTTGCGAAATTAACCCTAGAATTGACTATCAATAGTAAGTGCTTAGAAGATAGGACCATTTTCTTAGGTTTTGGCTCTCCCTTACCAATTCCTGACTTCCCGTAGATATATAAAATGGAACACCCAGGCAACATCCCCCTCTTAATAGAATACAATATCGAGGTCAACTCATATTAAAGAATTAAGAATTATAAAAGCAGTTGATTACAACATAATTTTTCATTATTATGATAACATTAAATAACACTGTTCAAAGTACATAAAATTGGGACCCCCAGGGATCCGTAACTCTGTGACAAATAGATGACGGTGAAATTAAGTGTGAGATGTTAGCACTTGACTTTATTGTAACTTACTTGATACTGGAAACAGTCTGCACTAGACATTTTGGAAAAGTGGTGAAGCCAAATTTTCCAACATTATTGGTCCTATGTAATTTTTTTTCTCACAGCTGCGTAGTATGTTTGTTTATATATTTGACCTCCAAGGAAAGAAATTAACATACCCAAGCATTGACAGCAAACTGGATAGTCTGTCGATCCCAACGCAAAGATGTAGCACTTGTAGCTGGTGTTGTGGACGTCCCTGCTGTTCTACTTGCAGAACCTACAACATGAATTTTAAGAAGAATTCAGGAAGCAAGACTATACAGAGTGCGCAAATATCATAAACCAATGATTAGACTAAAAACCATTAATAATCACAGAAGCTGAAAGCTAGACCCGAATTCCGAGCATGTGAACTGCTATTTGTTGTAGAAGACGACGAAGATGTTGACGACGTTCTTGCTTGCTGAGATGTATTGCCAGTAGCCATTGGCTCAACAATCAGATCAGGGTCCTACATATGAGATATATCAAATTAACAACAAATTAATGATCAGGGGAAGCCAACAGGAGAAACATATGAAGAGGCACTTTCTAGCATACATAAAGACTCATCAAAGGAAAGGAAATAAGTCCCTACGCCAAGCTACAGCAAAACAAAAAAACAATCTAAGGCCAGTCATTATCAATCTAAAAATATTTGGCTCACAAGTCATAACCTCAAATATAAACGGTCATGGAGAAATGGCTTCATTCAGTTCAGAAACTGTTATCTGAACTGCCAACTTCAGGAAATTGCCAAGCTAGTACAACGGAAAAAATGAAACAAAACCAAATTGCACCTCTACCTTAACTAATTTTGATGTTGAGCCTCCAATGTCATTAAATGAATCATTAACAAAGAGTAAACTAAAATTGGGGGAAAAAGATGGGGGGAACATGAAGCAACAAAAATGTACAGTATAAATTGGAAAAATGACTAATGCCCATTCTGCCCCACTTGAAAAGTATTGTTCACGGTCACAAGAAACACATTCATGAGTTAAGATCAGCTTCACACATTCCCAGTTTGAAAGGGCCAATCAGTTTAAATGACGAAATAGAAGAAAACTTATAAAGTACAGTCCAAATCTACATCCGATGCAGATTGCACATATCCCGTTATTCTAACATGAGATTTTGTCAAAATGATAATATTAGTTAACGGAAGTCAAGATTCAATCAATTGAAACATCAAAACTAAGCTAATTGTGCCCCATTAATAGCTACAAATCTTCAAAGACTTCTAAACAAAAGAAGAACAAAAAATCTGGACATTTTGCACTGGAATCAAGACAGTTCTACAGCTCAATAAGCTTCAGTAAACAACGTCCTATTAATAAACTGAACCCAATAACAACTAACCAGAAAAACAATGGGTCCACACCACATACTCTGTAAACTCCAAGACACAAGAGGACAATTTAGAACCATCTTACAATGTAACGCTGATAGAACTTGAGCTTGTAGTGATTGATAACATCGGAGCGGGATGCCATGTTGGGAGGAACGAGGATGTTGGACCAATAATCCACCCAGCGTGGGTCACTATCGTAGTCGTATGCCGCCGCCGCAATTCTCTTCAACCTCTGCGGATCTTCACCTTCTTCTCCCATTGCTTCAGGTAAGGAGTCTACGATTACACCTTTCACTCTTCGATTCGATGATCCGTTAAGTGAAGAGAGACGTCTCCTAGTAAAATTATAATTTTCTATTATCATCTATCAATTCCAGCTGGCAATTACTGCTTCGTGTGTGTATATATATATATATACACACACAGATATTACTAGGGTTGCAACGTGAAAGAGACGTCTTCTAATAAAATTATAATTTTTTATTATCATCTATCAATTCCAGCTCGCAACTACTGCATAATATATATATATATATATATTACTAGTGTAGTTACGTGCAACGTGAAAAGAGACATCTTCTAATAAAATTATAATCTTCTATATATATATTACTAGCGTCGCTATGTGCGTTGCACAGAAGTTTGCACTAATAATAATTTTATCTTTATGAAATAAAATCACATAAAATATGTGAATTAAAAAATTATAAGGTCTTATATCTTAAAAAATATATTAAGAAAAGAAGAAAGCAAAGTTATTGTGTATGAGTTAGTTAATGGTGAGTTAACACACCCTGTAGTACTAACACAGACGAATGCATACACTTTCAGAAACTGATAAAGAAGTAAACTCTAGAAAACTTAAAGAAGAGAATAGCATGAGCTTTTAAGTTCATAGCTGCGGTGATGATATTAAAAAGATAACGAAAAAGTGAACTTCTATCTTGCAATAATTATCTTTGGATTGTACAATAATTTTATTTTGCCTACATGCATGCAAAATGTGTGTCATGTGTTACATGTATGCATAATAACATGCATGCGTTCACAAAATAAAATCTTTGCTGGATTGTAAGCTGCAAATGGATTTACTAAGAGTATCTTCAATGTCATTTTTTTCAGACTAAGTTCATTCCATGTGAGAGAGAGACACAAAAAAAATTCGTAAGTCCTAAAATTTTATCTATTTTCATTTTCTCTTAATCACTTTTCTCTCATTTACACCATTTTTCCTCCCTCGAGTCCCGTGTAGATCTACAAGTAGACTCTCTCCTCTACTCAATCCACCACTATTTTATCTCCATCTCTCTCATCTTTTTCATTTTTCCTGCTTTGTTTCTCTACACCTCTTTCTGTTCTTATTTACTTAAAATAATCTTCTCTCTATCTTTCTGCTCCACATCACTTCTACAATGCACCCCCCATTGAAGATGCTCTAAGAAACCAAATTTCAATGAGTTTGATGTAAATTTGAACATGCAACTTTGCTTTTTGCTATATCTAGTGTATATAGATAATAGGTACCTTGAATTATTCTTTATTTGCTTTGTCAACATGAGATTCAAGCTTTGTTAACATGAGATTCAAGCGTTTATTTCTCAATGAACTTTTCCTGAGAACACTGTCACCATCTATAAGAGCAAGCTCTAACTCAACCAAATACCACGCCACTCTACCTTCAGAAGCAAATTCTTCCGCCAACAAAACACTATTATTCAAGAATGAAATGTATTTCATGAAATCATAAAAACAGGTGCATGGCATCCCTGATGATATGAGATGGCATTGTTTTTTTTTTTTTATTGATGTAATGTAATTAGAAGCATATAATAGTAGATTCTTCTGGATTCTGAATAGGAGATTAATAACACATCTTATTTTTGCTTAGTTGATTAATAAGGAATCACATCATCGGCCACTTCACATACGAAAACTGGAATAGGTGTAATATCAAGCAACCTTCACAACAATCATGTAATTCTAGAGAACAAGTCCATAGAGGCCAAGTATCAGAGATTGCAGTTTAAAGATTACAAGCCTTAGATGTCCTCATGAAATAAAAAATGATCAATATTCACGTTCGATATAGAAAATCTAAAAATGTTAAAAGTCTATTGTGGTGTGGGAACATGGTCATTAATTTAAATAAGCCATACACGTAAATTTCTGCAATGTTCAAGCAGCTAACATTTATTTTGAAGAAATTCTTGCCCCTTACTCATTGTTGACATATGGCAACCACAACTCTTCAAACAATCATGTGCTGTTCTATCATGAACACTCCGTTGTACCATTGTCCCCGAACTTATCTCTGACGGTCTTTTTTTGCTCCAACATATCTCCAGTTACATATACATTGCATTAGCAATTTTACAAGAAAGGCCATGTCTAAACCGAGAATAGGGAACAAAGAAGATGTTGTAGCCAACAAGGACTTGATCACTATCTGAGCATAAGTAATTAGATTGGACTGTGCAACCATATACTAATATTGATATCTTCATATAGCTAGTAATTGAAAAAACATATAAAAACAGTGAAGAAATAGTACAATAAAGTTTATATAGTGGAGAAGATAGCAATTAAGCAACAATTTCTACAATATAAACATTTATTAAGACATGCAGACAACTCTAATCACAAGAGTTAGTAGCAAGTTCTTGCATTTGTAGCAACTGAAACATTTACTTCATGTAATTTTTTAGAAAGACAGCTAGCAAGATTAGCACCAATCCTATAGTAAGCCCAGCATCAACACATCTAGTCTATGTCATTTCAATAGATTAAAGAACGAACCAACACATGGCTCAAAGAAAAATGAAAAATGATTCGGTAGATAACAAAAATAAATAGGCAAGCTCTCCACTTCCTAGAATTCTAGAACATGTTCCTCTTATTATAAACACAACCAGCTTGAACCCACAGTCTTCTTCTATCACTTTAAAGGAACAGAAATTCATTTTTTTTTTTTTTCAAGGAAAAAAAATGTAAAGCCATTAACTCATAAGAACATAAAAATTGATATATAAAAATGAAGATATGACCAGGAACATAAAATGTATGCAAAACTAGTGATCTAAGATGCCTTCTTTCTCTCTCTTTGGCCCTAGCACGTCTTTGCATCCAAGAACCATTCATAGGAAAATCACTTCATAGAATAATTTTACCTATTGTTTCTGTGGTTACATTTGGTGTCACTTGAGCTCCGCATATTGTTGCATCTAGAGAAGGATTTGCAAAAACAATCATTTTATCAAAAAGATTTGCAAAAACAATCATTTTATCTTTTGGCTAAAGTCGCTGATAATAATTTCAAAAAAATCTAAGTATCCAAAACATTACCTACGATAACAAATATGTACAGATAAAGTGTACAAAAAGCTAATAAATTAACAACAAGTTCATGATAATACCTATTTGCCCAAGCTATTCATACTATCAATAAGTACTGCAGGCAAATCAAAGGCTTGAGATTGAACAATTTTGCAACTTTTTACAGCACAAAGATCAAAGAAGTGACGTATGGATGCCAAAGAGTGATGATGTATTGGTAGAAATTGGGACCCCAATCCGGCTGATAGCAAATCTAAACCTTCAACACATCAAAAGCTTATAAGTTGCAATTATGATTTGTAAGGAAAGCTTGAGCTTTGTGACTATGGTCAATGAAACATTTAGAGAGGGAACAAAACTTACGCGAGCATTCAGCGGTGTCTGTGTTAATAGTTGAAGACCCAAGGCTCTCTTCATTCACAGACAAGTTGCACAACCTTGACTAATTTGGGGACGTTAACGGTGCTGCAAGTCGGAATAAGAAAAAAGCAAATATTTTTGGATTTTCATTTGTTTTATTGTAAATAGATAGATTCTGTTTTTAAGTAAATAATGAATTATAAGATACGATTCAACATACACGAGCAAAGCATTAATATTTGATATTTATACTGATGAACCCATCAAATAACAATAAAAATCTAGAAATAAAAGCCAAAGATTCAAAACGGAGAACCGAAAAAAAAAGAAACAAAACAGCAGTAACTAATATGGTTAGAAATTGCCCTAAACCAACCGATTGATATTCAGTAGAAACCTTCTTTGGGATGACACCCTTACCTTGTAGAAATCCTAATGTTTTCCTCCCTGTCGCTGGCAACAGGAGGACTTCCCCAAACAAAGTCACTTCAAAAACCACGAGTAGCCATTTTTGCAACCCATTTCCTCTTAATGTATAAAAATATTCGATTGGAAATCCAAGCTTTTGCGATTTGGGATTTTGGAAAAGTAGACTGGAAACTTCACACGGGTATAAGAGGTGAAATATGCTAGGATTTGGGTAAGGTAGTCAATAGAGGCATGGAGAAAAAAGGGCTGATTGCCGATTGCGTGTGAAGTACAAAAAGAAGAATTGGAGTGCAAGAACAAGCCTGATAGGGTGAGTTGGTGAAGTGCTGTAACGATGGTATAGGAATGGCTTACTGCAGTGGTAAAAAGATGAAAAAAGAGAGGATAGAAAAGGGCAAAATTGAGATTTACAAAAATTACTGCAGTGGTAAAAAGATGAAAAAAGAGAGGATAGAAAAGGGCAAAATTGAGATTTACAAAAATTATTGTTTTGGTATGTCCAATTGTTGTACAATTTGGTATGTACAATGGCAATCTCAATAAGCCACTTATATATATTTAGGAGATTTGGGTAAGGTAGTCAATAGAGGCATGGAGAAAAAAGGGCTGATTGCTGATTGCATGTGAAGTACAAAAAGAAGAATTAGAGTGCAAGAACAAGCCAGAGTGGGCAAGTAGGTGAAGTTCTGTAACGATGGTATAGAAAGGCGTACTATAGTGGTAAAAATATGAAAAAAGAGAGGATGGAAAAGGGCAAAATTGAGACTTACAAAAATTGTTGTCCTAGTTGTACATTACACTTTAAATGTTGTACAATTTGGAATGTATAGTGGCAAACTCAATAAGACACTTATATATATTTAGGAATATATGCGTCTGGCACAGCACAGTGAATATAGCCGGCTTTTTATTTATTTATTTATTTTTGGATACATCCTTTTAGTATTATTTTAAAACTTATATATTTTTTATTTTTTTATTTTTTTTGATGAGTTAAAATTGTTTTTAATAAGTGACAAGTGATGATCAGATACTCATATCATGAGTAATAATTTTCAGGTTCGAACCCCACCTATTCTTCTCACATTTTTTATTTTTTGGGGAAATGTAAAATATATTTCACAAGAGAAAATATGTATACAATATGAGTAAAGGGGAAATCACCTCTTCTCCAAACAGCAGCACCAAAACAAAAGAGAAAAACAAAGAAGCCAAAAAAAGAGAGAGAGAACGGGCCCGAAAGAAAAGGACCACAAAGCAACCAAAATAGAGCAAACACAGCCCAGTCACAAATCTCAGCAGTCAAGAAAAGAAACTCAATCAAGAAATCACAGAATCAGCCAATCAGCATGAAAAACTTCATTCCATCAGAGCCCAGAGAGGAGGAGACCATCACCCAAACCGAATCAAGAATGAAAGAGGTAGAAGGCACCAACGACTACCATTGAACTGAATTTTAGCTGGAAATTTCCAGCTTTGCATATCTAATTAAGAACATCAACGGACCAGAAATTTTCTTGTTCTCTGTAGTTTCTGCAGCAGAATTCTGTCACCCAAATGACAAAGCTGCACTTCTAGCATTTAAACACAGCTTCTCAGATCCAAATCCATAACCCACTTGGGATCCTCTTTTTGATTGTTTTGATAGGTATGGTATGGAATGCAATGAGACCACAAGCTTTGTTATTGGCCTTCACATTACTGGTGATCTTTCGGTTACCTCTCAAAGACAGCAGAATTTTCAGCTTTTGACTTCACTCGTAATAGTCAGGCAAAAATCCAGCATCTTTAGAATGCTTGGGAAGGACATTTTCCATGAGAGTGTTAGCAGGGACATATTCGTGAATGAGTGAGTTCTCAGCCTTTTCCTGAACCACTTACTTTCTTTGAAGTGCATAAAAACTTTTAACCCGATCATTTGCAAAAAATGACCATGAAGGACATCCGTCTCACACGCATAAAAAATCCAAAATTGACAAATCAACAAAAACATAATCCATGGGATACGCCAAGACATCAGCAAGGACATCTTGATAAAATTTCTTTATAGACTCCTTTGAATTTGCTTCCACACCATGCTTGATCAGAAAATGGTTGAAGATACATTGATGCATCACAAAAATAGCTGCTGGGATTCAGATTGGCTTCAGCGGCTTCTTTGAGCAATCCATGATCGGCATAGAATTTGGGGGCCATTGGCAGTGCAATTGGAAAATAAAAACCAGTACTGGCGCAGAAATTTTAAGTAAGCAATGGGCATGCCAAAAAGGTATATGGGAAATTAAATACACGGTTGACTAGTTGGCCAACCAGGCAATGTGGGACTTGACATCGAGAGTCGGATCAGATGCGCAGGTGTAGGATGCTGTCTTCAATGTACAACCACTGTCGTACACTAAAAACAGCAAAAAGATCAGAGGAACATGTGTCTGGCCTCTCTTCTATATTCCCTTGTATATTCTACTAGTTATATACTCGTGCGTTGTACGGAATAAAATAATTAACAAAAAAAGATATGTAGTAATTTGAAAAACTAAATAATTATAATTTTATTACATACTACTTACTTATATATATGTTACTAATATACATAAATATAATGAAATTGAAACGAATAATATTTTCACTTAGTACAAAGCTAATTAAATTGTTATTCTTAGAGCAATACTCTTAAATAATAAAAATGAAATTGAGGAATTTTTATAAAATTAATTTTATATTGAGTATGGAAACCAAGACACGATGAAAAAAAGAGGAAACTGATTTAATTTTACGTTATTATTATATCATCAATCTCACGAGTAGGCACTTAATCAAAATAATAAGAAGAAGTTTCAAAACCTAATACTTAAAATTTGTCTATCAACTGTTAGAATTTTGAAGAAATATCAAATCTTTGAAAATAACCTAAAAATTAATAGAATATGTATAATAAAGATTAATAGAAAACAAATAGCATATTATATATATAATAAAAATATATATAAATTTTTATATATTATTATAAAATGAAATGATAGCAAAATATAACAAATGGAAAAATATTACTTTTTTTTTCTAAACAGAATGAATAAGTATTATTAGTATTATAAAATAAAATAAAAAAATAAAAAGCTTGTAAAAATAGGATAACGGTTTTGACGGGAAAACTTGCATATGACTACTATCCTACTTTAGTATATATAAGATTAAATTTTTACTAATATATAGATTTCTAGAAAAAAAACAAATAATAAATTAAGTAATGTACTAAATATATAGCCTTAGGTTTTATGACGTGTGGTTTATCGTATTGAATTAAAGT
Organism: Nyctanthes arbor-tristis; assembly: GCA_963692815.1. Classification (NCBI taxonomy): domain Eukaryota; kingdom Viridiplantae; phylum Streptophyta; class Magnoliopsida; order Lamiales; family Oleaceae; genus Nyctanthes; species Nyctanthes arbor-tristis. The sequence goes on from CAVNYN010209891.1 coordinate 9,698, forward strand.
AAAAGTTTTAAAACTAATTTAATTTTACATTATTATTTTATCATTAATCTCGCAAGTAGGCACTTAATCGAAATTGTTGATGCCAAATTTAGTATTAGACGCAATAAACAAGATTTATATTTGCGAGAAATTTGTATTTGAATCGGTATAAGCAGTAAACACAGAAAAAGCAAGGAATTTTTGTAGTGTTTGTTATAAATGAAAGATTATAAATGTGTAAAAGATAAAAAGAGTGAAGTTTGGGTGTCGAACCCCTTCAACATGGGGAAAATAATTACATGTATGCTGGTTATTTATTGTGTACATTTACTTATTTACATGGGGATAATAATTACATGTATTTAATACCGGACGTACAAGGATGACGCAAGTGTCCAATCTGTAGGGATTAATCCTCTACTTTTTGACTAATGGCTGTTTAAACCATGCATGGGGCAGGTAACCACTGTTTCGCATAATGCTGGCTTCCCATCAGCCATAAGTGATAAGATTTCCTACGTGGGTTCCCAAGCTGCTATCCAATTAGCTAGCACACTAGGTCACGGCACTACATCGGGGCGCCTTGGACCGTAGGAGTGCTGGAGTAGATGTCCGCCCCTAGGTCGCTGAATCATGTCTCCCGGTCTTCTAGTCGTTAAGTTGCCAGGTCGTTAGGTTGGGTGAAGCGCTTAAGGCCTATTTCCAAGACCCTGTACCTATTGACCTTTATTGATCTTTGACCATCGCTGACTTTTATGACCTGATGGCTACAAAATGCTCCATCAAGGTCGCTGTTCATGGAACTCAGGGTTAGCGGCATTGAAGATTGCTGGTGATTATTTTTGCACTTTTTGTCGCCTGAAATTCGACCCTTTGAATTTTGAAATAGGTTTGCCTTTCAGCGTGGCCGCCATTTAGTAGAGTGGCGTATTCTAGGGAACCTGCAGGTGGTAATCATTAATATGATTAGAGTCCTTTCAAGGTAATTTTTCTCTACCGTCTTTAAGTCCTCTAGGCAGTTCTTCTTTGAGACAATCAAAATGACAAGAGAATGACAAGAGGTTTCTCAGATAAGCGTCGAATGTTCCAGAGGGGAAGAAGTGGAGGCGGAGGCAAGTTCAAACAGACGGCCTCCGGCGGTGGTGCCCCCAGAAGAAGATTTACAGTATGCGGCTATGGATATCCCCCTCATAAGTGATTGAGGTGGATTTGCGCTCCATCCGCCACCATTGTAATGTGCCAGATAACGCCGCTTTCTGGGTACCCTACTGGGGAGAA
>CAVNYN010209894.1:0-11316 GCA_963692815.1 Nyctanthes arbor-tristis
GGCGGGTGATCAAATTTAACAAAAGCATGAATAGGTGAATTTAAAATTGGAAAAAATATAGTTTTTCTTCTTTCTTTCTTTTTTTTTCCTTTTTTTTTCTTTTTTAAGAATATTCAACATGATGCCAATTGAAAATAGAGTAATTCTAGAAGGACGTGTTTATTTGACACAAATAAATGACATGTTTATTTGCTATAAATAAATGACATATTTATTTGAACATTTTAAATTTGTTATTATTTATACGCAAGCGGTGAGTTTGAAAGCTCATACAAACAGTCAGTCCCAAAAAACTAATTAAGCACATAACTTGTTTATCTCAAATAGATATTCTCTTCAGAATTATTGCTAAAGACAACAAATCATAAGAATGTCACTTTTTCTATGGGTTAGACCAAACTCCGTCTATCGAATTCAATTATATAAATTTAAAATAGTTGAATCATCAAATTTCATACTACACTTGTCTCAAAAAGATAATTTACTATTTTATCTTCGTATGTTTTAGAAAGATGGTCCACTTACCATATTGAGTAAGTAGTTAATGTTCTATTTCTATATGTGCGCTTAATTAATTGTTAAGTTTACCTAACAATTAATGAAAATTTAATATTTTAACTATATTAATTATTATTTTTTAATTTATATAAAAATAATTACTTAGAATATTTTTGTGAGACGTAGGGAGGATATAATTTTATGGAAAAAGGGTGGCAAAGTGGCGGTGAGAAGGGAAAACAACAATAAATTAAATTCGTGCCGCTGAAATCACCGACGTTTTTAGTAGCGGTTAGTAGTAGCATTTGAAGTGTAAAGCGCATTGACGATGAAAGCGGTAATTCAAACGGCACGGGTCATGCAAACGCGCTTTTTATATTGGCAAAGTCAGTAAATAATAAAATGGAGAAGTCAAAGGGACAACTGTCTGATATCATGTCCCAATCCACGCAAACAGAGTACGTTGTCCGTACAGATTATTAAACTTACGCGCGTGGATCAATCCCGCATTGAACGGTTATTGCTCAAATTTTTAAAAGGAGATTGATCGGCTCTAAAAAGAAACCTGATCAATTTCATTAGAAGAATGGGGTTATTACTTTTGTCCCATAAAAATAATCAACTAGTTATACATAAATTAAGAAGTAATGGTTAATATAGTTAAAGTATTAACTTCTATTTATATTTTTCATATATGTTCTTATATCTCATTAATTGTTCGAAAATACTTTTAATGTACAGATAGTTAAATGTATTTTAGTTGACGTAAATATATTAATTATGTGTATATATGTAAATGAAAACTTAAAGGCATATGATAAGTGAATTATTTTCTTTGAGACGGATGAAAATAATATAATAAACTATCTTTGTGGGACAGAGAAAATAACAAGAGATGTCTACAACATCATGTCAAATGTGTGGTAAAAAAAAGTTATTAATAGTGTTGGAGAAAGATGGGGAATAAACCAGTTTCTTTTCTTTTCTTTTCCCTTCCTTTTTTTTTTTTGGTTGGTTGGTTGGGTGGGTAGGGGTGTGGAAATCTCAGGAAATGATATAAACTTAGACATGTGATATCAGAAATGATGTGTTTTTGAATACGTTATATCAATCATGTTGTTCTTCCGATCTCGGTTAACTGATGTAGCGTGTCCAAATGTAAGCTACACACGCGCTAACATCACTTTATGACGCTAGATGTTTTGGATTAAATCATTTCCCTATGTTTCTCCATTTTTTAAGTTGGATAAGCATGACAAGGTTTTCATGTGTCGAATTGTAGGCCAAATAAAAGTTTTTCTTCTATATCTATAATTTTTTCTACTCCCTTTCGTCTCATAAAGATAGTCTGGAATAACATAAATAAAGAAATGATAGTTAATATAGTTGAAACATTAAATTTTACTTTACTTTTACATATACTCTTATGTTTCATTAATTGTTTAAAATAGTTTCAATGCATAGGTAATTGAATAATAATAAATTAATTAGGTGCACAAATAGAAATGAAAAAATTAAATACATGTTCAATTTAGTAAATAGACTAACTTTTTAGGAAGGATAAAAATGGAATAATGGACTATCTTTTTAGGACGAAAGAAGTATATTTTTTCTACACATTATTTGAGTATAAGTTTTTCCTCCATCTTTTCCCTTTACCATTTTTTCACTTGATATTTTACTCTAACGTTAAATAATATTAACACATTACCACTCAATTTTGTTTTTTAAATAAAAAAAAGCGCCAGCTCTTTGTTTCCTTGGAAAAATTGCATCACCACACCCTATCACATCTGATGTTATGTTTCAAACATTTTCAAAGGAAATAAGAATTATTTATAAGTTAAGAGACGAACTAAAATTGACAATATCATATTAAAATAGATCATATCATTACATTATCTTTTGACATTTAGATTCTTTTTTTTCTTTTTTTTTTCTCATTTGAATTTTGTAAAAACTCTGACAAAAAACTGGGACCACATTGATAATTGCAACTTAAAAGAACTACTCTCTCTGTCCCAAAAAGATAGTCCACTATTCTATTTTTGTCTGTCCAAAAAAGATAGCTCATTTACCATATTAAGTATTTATTTAATTTTTCATTTCTATATGTGATTCTAATTAATTATTGTTATACATCTACCTATACATTGAAAGTATTTCAAACAATTAATAAGATATAAGGGTACATGAGAAAAAAAAAAGGTAAAATTTAATATTTTAACTATATTAACTATCGTTTTTTAATTTATGTGAAAATAACTACTGGACTATTTTTGTGGAATGAAGAGAGTACAAAAGTAATTATAAAGTTTATGATCGAGGTAAAGGTGAAACTTGTGATCAAATCAGGGGGCATAGGTTGGAGTAGCTGTCATTTGCCGCGGTCATCGCCTTTAAAAAAAAAAAGGTTCAAGGGCGCAGGTAAGAATAGGGATCATCAAGTTGCAACTACCCCTTTTATCATCTTTTAATCACGCCCTTAGATCAAATTGATGTGTATCTATAATGAAAAGGTAAATGTCCCATACTGTAAATTTGTGTTTAAGAACGCAATGACTGCGTTTTCTTGGCGCTACTTATTTCTTTGGAAACTTTAGTAACTATAAAATATTTGAGGTGGAAATCACATAAAAATTATAATGAGTTGACGACATGTTTACTCCAACAACCATTGAAATTTATCTAGAATGCATTCTGGTTGTGTTCTTTGTAAACAAGTTAGAAGTCAGGAATACAAGTATGCAAATACATACATACATACATAAATTTGTTTTATTATTATTATTATTATTATTATTATTATTATTATTATTATTATTATTAAATGATCTGTAAAGTTGAATGACCCATGTAAAGGTGAAAATGATCAAGGGCTAACTATTGGGCTTTAAAAGAACCCCGAAAATGATCCCATTACCAAGTTCTTTTTCCGAACATGTATCAATTAGGCTAGTGTGAAGTTTTCGGGGCTGTAAGCGGGACCTCAAACAAAAAAAAAATTTGGGGCATGTGTGATAAAGCATGAACTACTTTTAAATATTGTTCTAAAAGTTCGTCTAGGAGATATTCAAACGTCACTTATGCTTGAAACATGACTTTCACGCTTCACCACGCATTACGCTTTATCAAGTATTGATAACGTTTTTATCATGTATTAGTTCATTTAGGCGCACCCAAATTCAATATTTAATCTCAATAAATTCAATATTTAATCTCGATGCTTTTCTACCCTTACCCTTTTTTTAAAACCTTGCTTTTAATTGACTTTCATGGATCATCAATAGTCAAAATAATAGTACATTTGCTCTTTTCTTTTTTGAATAAATTCTGATACTCAAAAGAAGTGGGCACCCAACTTTTTTCTTATTCAAAATTGACGAAAGCATATATAAATTAAGAGTAATGATAAACTTTTAGATTAGTTTACCAATTAGTTTACTAGTTGTGTATTAATAAGAAGGGTAAAGCTGTCAATTAAGATATTTATATAATTTGAGCTTTAGATATTTTAAGACTAAAATTGTAAACCGGTGAATTAATTGGTAAACTAATAGAGATGTGTAGCATTACTCATAAATTAAATCTAATAATAATAATAAATAAATAACGTTTTCAGCTACTTCTACTTGGAATAGCTGGACAGCATTCAAAGTGGAAATGTGTGTGTGTATATATATATATTTTAGATATACTGTGTTAGAAAATAATATAGTAATAATTATAACATCCAAATAAAAAAGACACGAAAGATTATGTTATGAATTATGACCATAGATTTTGCACTTTCCACGCGCATGTAAAAGCGACACCACCGACTCTCTCATGAGGATAGGATACAAGGGAAATGCCGGCTGATAATCTATTGTTTCCTTGTTTAAGCACCCATCATTCTGTCATCTCTCTCAGACTACAGCCAGTTTTGTGAGTTGACCACAAATGAGTTTCAACTTCTTATTTGATGGGGTTCGGGTAAAAAACATACAAATTGAATAATTAATTCATCCTCTCACAGAATGGATACTATGAAACCAAATTCTATATATTGAGATGAGAAATGTGATCCAATTGCAGAGTTGCAGCAGTATCCATGTCTTGGCCACCGAAATGATGAAAAGAGGGCCTTGAAATCTGCATTGCACAAAATAATTACTAACATGCCCTAGATTCTAGATAAAATTAATTTGAGAATAATTTCACCATAGGAAAAAAAACTTACAAAAGTGTAATACTATTTATCTAAACTGAAGACTTAGTTAGTGACACTACATTGGGAGGATGGGTGGGGGCATAAATTCATGGAGACATTGATTTATTCAACTACCAATAAAGAAATAACAACTAGATTGAAGCCTAGATAAATAGCATTATTCCTTAATACTACCTCTTTCTCATAAAAATAGGCCCAATTTTTATTTTTATTTGTCCCATATTATAGTCCACTTATATAAACGAGGTTGAATAATTAATTTCTATTTCAAATATACCCTTAGTCCAACTACTAATAAATTTGTAGTGTATTAAATTGAATTATTCTTGAATAAGGATACATTACGGAATTAAGTGTAAATTTTGTATTTCTAATCACATTAATTCACATTTTTTAATCTACGAGATTAGTTGATATGTGCCTATTTTTATGAGACGGGGTAGTAATAAATTGAACAATGACTTGCCAACAAATACACAATATAAGTAAAAAAATCATTACATAATGACCTCTCAAAAGTTAAAATAATAAAGAAAGAATAGAATCGTTATTATCAATCCGTATAACGTGCAACATCTTTTTAAAAATTTGATAGTGATTTTTATAAAAATTGGTAAAATTTTAAAGTTTAAGCCAAATCCCAATCCCCCTCCCCCATCCCCTTTGTACAAAAAAAAAAAAAAAAGGAAGAAGAAGAAAAAAAAAAGAAAAAAAAAAGCTTCTAAATTTATTTAAAGACCTAGAAAAGAATTGAACATTTGATTCAATTACATTTAAATTTGAGTTATTTTATTAGTAGGTTTGAGTTTACTTAATCTTTTACACATTGAACACTTGACATGATCTAATTTTCATCCCAATCACATCATATTCAAATCAAAAGGCCACTACATGACCACATGCATGTGTGTAAATATTTAAATAAGACTTTTAAATACAAATATAATTTTCTTTTAAATTTGACAATTAATGAGAAGAGATGAGTAATTAGCACAAAATGTCCCTACCTTTGTACGCTCTTGTGCAATTAATCCCTACCTATGCATTCTTGGCAATCTCATCCTTACTTTTAGGCTTTTTTAGCATAATCTCAGTGCAAAATTGGTCATTTATTAGAAGGGCGTTATTGTCTACTCACACTTTTAAAATTTAAAAAGATGCAAAAAAAGTCGCAAATCTGAATATAATTATTGATTGAATAAAGATAAGTATTTAAAAAAAAAGAAGAAGAAAAAGAAAAAAACTACAAGTTATTTATTTTTCTAATCTCACTAGTAATCTCAATCAATCATTTTTTACATGAAACCAGTACCACTACAAGTGGCTTCGATATTTTTTTCTCTCTTTTTTTACCCAAAAAAATGTTTTTTGTTTAATTATTTTTATTTTTTTCAATAATGCTAATTATTTTAGAAACTTTAATTCGCAATTCTTTCTAATTTCACATGTAACTTGACAAAAATACCTTTGTAATAAAGAGATAATTTAGCATGAAGATGAATTCTGCTAAGAAAATATAAATGTATGTGTGAAATTACCAAAAATTCATAGGTGAAGAACAATTCTACAAATGTGTTCAAAGGTAGGGATCTTCTGTGCCAATTTCCCTAAGAGATTGAAGGAAGTTTCGAAAACTTTTAATTGATTGACTATAATTAGGACATCTAGAAATGGAAGATTCCATAGATGGAATATCCACCTTATATACTTTTGATACCATCCACGTTCTCAAACCAACCCACGACTTAACGCGATCGGCTAAAGGGGATGGTTATCTCGGACTGACGGGAGGTCCCTTACTCTTTCCTCATATAAACACCAAATAGCGGTTAATAAATGGTTAACACCACATGCCTTAATAAAAGGAGAACCATGACAAATTCTAAATATATATATATATAACGCACCAAATAATAAAAGGGATATATCTTTTTCAACCAACAAGAGGCTCTCGACCAAACCCATCTGTATCAATTTGGCACCGTTTGTGGGAAACTACCAGAATGAAAAGCCATATGTCTGGGCGAGGTCATCAACAGCGTAACATGCCTCCACAATGCTGCCACCACGTGAACCTGCCAATTTTGTTACTCAGGAACAGTTCATTGAGCGCATAGGAAATCTGCAGACTCAGGTCCAAACCCTTGTTGATTTGCTTCAAAATCAACACAATCCAGCCCCCCTAGGACCTCATAACTAGTAATCCTGAAGCTAGCCCTCCTCTAGCCTTTACCCAAGTTTCCACCCATGGGGTGGAGTCGATGTCTAATACGTGTTGGGTGAGCGCTGTTGTTCAGACTCGGGAGGCCATCGATCTACAGTTGGAAGAGTATATAAATCGAAAGGTAAACGAGACCATTGGAAAGAAAAAGGGTTCTAGGCCCATCCTTGTTCAGGATGATCCATTCACTGAGGAGATAATGCAAGTTTCTCTACTGACAAACTTTAACATGCCAAGGGTGGAGAAGTACGATAAAACGACCGACACGATCGATCACTTACACGCCTTCTAGGATGTAATTCGTCTGTATGCTATAGTTGATGCAATAGCTTGTCGAGCTTTTCCTTCTACATCACGCAATGAAGCTTGTGATTGGTATGATACTTTGCCTCCTAGGTTAGTGGCGTCGTTTCCCTAGAGACATTTCAGTGACTTCAATCCGGTCAATAGAACCGGAGCGAGGTTGCACATACTAACCATCATGAATGGTCATCACTTCCCTATGAATATTGTACATAACATTTCTTTGAGACATAATGATAACCAATAATGACCCCAATGCCACGACTCGTCGGGAACTTCAGCTTCTGGTGATAGATCGAAGGGATGGCTCGAGTTTGATGCAACAACGGCCTTCCATAAATTGTGTTGTATGCCATAGGCGTTTTCACGACCACAAATTTAGAAACCACGGTGACAGTGGTTGGGGATACTCCTTGGGTAACCGGGACCTCAATAGATCCTTTAGCCTGAATATTAGACCCTCCGAAACCCTGGATAGGAGTCAATACCTGCTTTATACTCTCGACCTTCAACTATAAGGCCGCTTTTGATAATACGTTCACAGCACTCCTCCCATCGATGAGGACGCGCTAATATCGAAGTTCACAACATCACCGGTGATCACAAAGGCATCATCATGAGGATAGGGCACTCCCTTCTCATCAGTTGAACTAAAGCAGATGACTGGCCAATTAACCAATATCCAGCCAATCGACACTGAAAAGACAGGCAAGGAAAGTGCATAACTCTTCCTAGCCGATTGCGAATCACATCCCATAGTTTTCCCTGGAAATCGCATTTATCACTCCTGCCCGGGGCATATGTTCGGAGGGTCCTCCCTTTCCAGTTAGTGGCCTAGGCCTGTTTGAAGTAATAAACTTAGATAAAACTCCTCTATCGATCAAACACTGGATCTCATCTTTCAAAGCCAAATAACGCTCAATGTCACGACTGGAATGGCAATATTTGCTCATGTTTCGATTAGAGGTAGGACCAGTCATTTTCTTTGGCCAACAAAGATCGCATCTGTCCTTTACTTCTTCTAATACGTTCACGTAAGTTGCAGAGAAAGGAGTGTACGATCGAGGTATGTCTGCTCGATAATCCTTCTCAGACATTAATTGGCGATTGTGTCTCAATTGCTTACCCTTTTGATCATCTGATTCCATTTTACGCTTCATGTTGTCAGTCGAATGGTCTGGAAAGACTTTAAAACTTACATGGTTTTCTCGCGATCCATGTATTTTTCACTTCGATTCAGCAGTTCCGTCATTGATTCAGGTGCCCGCTTAGAAAGACACATCTTAAAGCCCACATTTCGTGAACCGTTGATCTTCACTGCCACTATAGACGACATCAGTAGATCCTTAACACCCAGTGCCGTACAGTTAAAATGAGTCACGTAATCCCGCAGGGATTCATCTCTGTTGCGCCACCTTCATGAGACCGAAAGTAGTCTTTTTATGTCGAGTACTACTGGTGAAAAACGATGTGAACTTGTTCGCTAGGTCGGAAAACGACGACATTGACCTAGGAGGCAAAGTATCATATCAATCACGGAGCGAAAATAGTGATGTATTTGCTTGGTCTCCTTGTGACATTAAGGGAATCGACTGAAAGATCGCTCAGGAGTACCTTAACATCTATCCCGATGCGAAGCCCGTTCAACAAAAAAAAAGGGGAACTTCGCCCCAGATCGTCAGCGAGTCATAAAGGCGGAGGTTAAAAAGTTGTTACAAGTTGGTGTTATCAGGGAAGCAAAGTACCCAACACCGTTAGCCAATGTTGTCTGTACCAAAAGCAAGTGAGGAACCTCAAGTATATGCCACCACACTGACTTAAATAAGGTCTGCCCAAAAGACTGTTATCCTCTGCCCCGTATTAATGCGTTGGTAGATGCGACCTCAGGAATGGATCGGTTAAGCTTTCTTGACACCTTTTCTGGGTATCACCAAATTGCCAAGGCCCAATCAGATGAGGAAAAAATAGCTTTTATTACTGATGGCGGAACTTTTTGTTATTCAGTCATGCAGCTCGGGTTGAAAAACGTCGAGGCCACATATCAGAGAATGGTTAACACGGTGTTTCGATCAGTCATTAGAGTAAAAATTGAGGCTCATGTCGACGACATAGTCATTCACAGTAAATGTCGGTCTACCTACTTGGATGATCTATGAGAAATTTTCAGTATTGCGAGGAATCATAATGTGAAGTTCAATCCAAAGAAATGTGTTTTTGGTGCCAATAGAGGGAAGTGTTTGGGTTTTATGATCTCGCAGAGAGGAATCGAGGAGAATCCTGATAAGATTTGAGCGATCATAGAAATGAAAAGCCTCACTACTCCCAGAGAAGTTTAGCAGCTTGTCCGGAGAGTCACAGTTCTAAATATGTTCATGTCGAATGCAGCAGATTGATGCCATCCATTCTTCAAAACTATTAGCTCAAAAAATAAGTTTCAGCGGACGGCAGAGTGTGAAGAATCTTTTCAAAAGCTGAAGCATGTCCTTCAATACCTTCTCGTATTGGTACGGCCATTGCTAGGTGATCAGCTAAAATTTTATTTATCTGTCTCTGAGCATGCCGTGAGTGCTGTCCTGGTTAAAGACGATGTTAAGATAGAATAACCGATTTATTATGTCAGCCATATGATGAAAAGTAATGAGAGGCGATATAACCTCACTGCGAAGTTAGTCTTGGCTTTGATCATTGCCGCTCAGAAGTTGCGACTTTATTTCCAAGCCCACTTTATCAACATTACGACCAACCAGCAGCTAAAATAGATTTTTCACAGGCTAGAAACGTCAGAAAGGTTAATAAAGTAGGCAATTGAATTAGGATAGTAGGACTTCAGATTCAAATCCCGCACCTCCACTAAGGCACAGATGTTGGCGAATTTTATTGTTGAATTAACACTGAAACACGAACAGCAAATGGGTGCCTCATAGGTTTTGTTTGTTGATGGGGCGTCAAGTAAAGAAAGGTTTGGAGCTGGGATTATTTTGATTATCCTACAAAGTGAAGAGCTCGAATATGCTCTTAAATTCCAGTTCTAAACCACGAATAATGAGGTGGAGTACAAAGCCCCGATCGCCAGTTTTCGGATTACCCTTCGTCTAGGATCGAAGTCCATCATTTCTCACACTGACTCTCAATTGGTCTCTAACCAAATGAATTAGGACTTTGAGGTTAGAGAAGATAACTTGTCCTTGTATTAGATGAAGGTAGAACATTTGCAAAGACGTTTCGACTTCTCTGCCATAGAGAAGGTCGCATACTCATAAAACACCAGAACAGATCGTTTATCTAAGCTCGCCAACATCATAGACAAAGACGCATCCTTGTCCATCAGTTTCCAGCCTTCAGCCAAACTGAGCATTTTTTCCATCGTGGATGCATTTGCCAGGTATATGGGGACTTGGATGGAACCTTTTGTTAGCTATATGTTTCAGGATATTCTGCCTAAGAACCAGAAGCTCGTCGCATTCGTATGAAGTTTGCTGGATTTGTCATAATAGATGTAATTTTGCATAAGAAGGGGGTGTCCTTGCCTTTCCTACAATGCGTTAGCACTTCAGACAGGTAAGACATCTTACGAGAAATCCATATAGGTGTTTGTAGGAACCACTTGGGAGCTAGCCCTCAAAACTCTCAGACAAAGTTATTTTTTGCCCACATTGAGAGCAGCTATTTGAACATCGGTTAGACCCGTTGACCAAGGGCAACTCCGAGAATATATACAAAATGAATATTTTAATTTAAAAAATAAAAATAAATTAAAAAAAAAAAAGATGTTGGCGGGAGGGGGGACCCCCACTCCATTGCCATATCCGGCAGCCCTTTGACTGTCGGAAATGGCACCTGCCGGAAATGACAACAGGGGGAAAAGTCATATGTTGCCATTAAGGGCTGCAGGAAATGGCAAAAAATTTCTGCTATTTTCAACCGTCGGAAATAGGAGGAGATTAGGGGTCCAGCAGCCAAAGGACTGCTGGAAATGGTAGCATATGAGGGGGGAGGCCCCCCCTTTTTGCTTGCTGCATTACGACAGCAAGCAAAAGGGGGCACTCCCCCTGCCCCCCCCCCAAAACAAAAAATCTGTTGT
>CAVNYN010209914.1:0-22485 GCA_963692815.1 Nyctanthes arbor-tristis
AGTGCCAGAGGAAAAAAGTGTTTGATTCACATGATAATACTGTGTATTGTGACGGTAAAAGATGAGTTCTATCCCACCGTTGTTACTAGGTAATTAATATCTGTTCTTTATTTTTTGCCATATTTTTGTGTTTCATGAGAGCTTAGTGCAGTAATTATTTTTTCTATCTCTAGCTATAAGGTCTAGGTGAACATGATTGACAACAGTGGTAGTGCAAGTTTTCTATTGTGGAAGAATGAATGTGCTGAGTTGACTGGGAAAACATCAGCTGAGTTGACTAGGGGAGCTGATGGGGTTAGTATGATGCTGTGTGTTCTTTTCTTTTTTTAATTACTATTTCGTCTATCTCTTTCAAGTTGTTTTTGTTGACTAAACTTTCTAATTGCAAAGGTGGAGAACAATGAGGAGGTTCATGTATTCCCTGAAATTGTGAAGTAAAACGTTGGGAGGGAAGCATTATTAAAGGTTCTTATAAGAAAGGATAATTTAAAGCTCCGCCACATGGTATGTTCTGTGAAGAAGATGACCCTGAGTTAATAACAATGTATGCTAAGAGTGATGCTGTTATGCAATAGTCAGATTTGTTCTCTAAGATGGTCCATAAAAGTGCATCAAAGGTTTGCCTATGTCAAGGACTTGAATTTCGAGGAATATGATGTTTGTCTATTTCGAAGTGTTTGGTGATTTACTACTGCAATTTTCCTTTTTATTTGGTTGCTTGGAATTAATTCTGCTTATGTGGTTCTGTGTTTTATGTTTTACTAAAGTTTTTTTTTTCTTTCACTTGAGGCATGTATTTAAAGCTATATGTACTTTGGTAATATGTTGCTGATAAGAATGTGTGTATAATATGAGTTCTAATTAGAATATTTCCACTTGTTTGTACTTGTGGAGAATTCTCTGGATTCCATATATCCAACACTTAGCCATTTGCTCTACTGATTTCTTTTCTCAGTGAACGGCTTCAAGAAACTTTAGTTATAGAGTACATTCTACAAATTCAACGCACTTTGGGAGATATATAAAACCGATTGATCATGTAAAATTTTGGTAAAAGCAGCCAAAGGTATAGAACCAAAGAAATAAAAAAGCTCGGAATGGGGATATTTCTGGTCAGCCTTTTGGGTTTCAAGAGTCCAGTGTTGCTAAGCTTTGATATTGAGAGTTTGGTAGGTGAAGGTGGTTTTGGAAGGGTGTACAAAGGTACAATTTGTACAATAAAGACTCTGGCGATTGATTCTATGTACTTCTTGAAAATTGGCAGGCACAACCTTTGTTCTGAAGTTGATTTTTAAGTAAAGATTTGATCTTAGTTGTTGGAATGTACCCCTTCCTGGACATTTTCTTCATTTTCTCTTGATTTTTGCTACGTTTTTGCCACCTTCACTCTTAGTTCAAAAATTTTGATATCGTTGGGGAGTTTTTTGATTAAGTGAAGATGAATTGATCTTAGTTGTTGGAATATACCCCTTCTTGGGACACTTCTTCATTTTCTCTTGATTGTTGTTGCTTCAATAGCATTTTCACACTCTAAATGTTGACAAGCATATGATGAATAACATCAGTGGTCAAATGGAGCTGCCAACAAGAAAATTTTTCTTGCCATATAGAAAATTGTAAAACATTAATTTCTTTTTTGCATTGGATGTGGAAGCATGTTTTCAGTCAAATGTTGGATGTTTATATGGTTTTGTATTCTTCACTGTCTTAGGTGATTTATTTTGGTACTTTAATTTTATGGTTTGTTCTTGAAATATGAATCAATTATATGTATACATTGGTGAATCATGGAATCCATGGCGAGGATGAAGAAACTGGAACTAAGTGAAATAGAATCTAAAGTTAGGTAGTGCTCCTCGAATGGAGACACATCAAAGGCTATGTTGTTGTGTAATGACTCATTTCCAGGTCACAGTCTTCGCATCATGCTTTTGAGCATGAGGAAACTTATCTCTGAGAGGCTGAAGAGAATGATGAGAACAATTTGGTGAAAACCAGTAGAATATCTAATTCATGGGTGGATATTCATCACGTAATTTTTTATTAGAACAATTATTTTTCTCTAATTCATGGGACGTTTGTGTAATTTTTCATTTGAACAATAATATTTTCTCTAATTCATGGTACAGTTATCATGTAATTTTCCATTAGAACAACTATGTTTCCTCTACATAGAACAATAATACAGGTTGACTTTGTTTCTTTTGAACATGAAAAAAAGAATTGTCTCCCTTTAAAGGCGGGGGGGGGGGGGGTGAAAAGAAAAGAAAAGGAGAAAAAAGAATCGTAAAATTTAATTCCTACAATATGTGGGACTCAATGAGAAGGTATTTTTGAGCTGTAAAATTTGTATCTAAAAAAATTTTGTAAATTTTATATTGATTTTGTTGAGTTTTACTAACATTTGTTATTTCCTGTGCATCGCACGGGTGATGCCTACACGACGCTCTTCCGATATAACATGGGAAGAGTCACATTTGTAGGGGGATATTGCACCGGGATAGGGTCGGTTCATTTCTCTTGCCATATGCTTCACGCGATAATTCTGTCAGACGCCCACATGGCGTGCCAATTTGCACGCCTCGTGGGCTTCTGGCACGGATGGCATTTGGTCAAAATCAGGGATAAGGAGTGGATTGAGTACTGAGGACTGAGCTTCATTAAGAATTGTGTCGATTTACTTTTTGTCACTCTAAGGGATTCTTTATCTAAGGGGTTGTTTGAAACTATTTATCTGAATTGAATTATAAAGAGAAATTATAAAGAGGTGAAATGAGTGGTGTAGATTTAATATAAATTTGAAATTTGTGGTTATAGATGAAAAGTAGTCAAATCAGTGGTAGGTGAGATTATAAAGAGAAATGGTAAAGAGGATCAAACATCCCCTAAATGTGAGCATTGTTGTTATGACTCGCATTTTGTTCAAAATTTCGAAAACACAAGACTATTACACTACGTTTACAAATGTTCGACAAAAATAATCAGGGTACCAGTTCATACACATGTATATTTTCTTTATTGTGTTTTCGCCTTGATTAGTAGCATGTTTATTCATCCTTGTCCTCGTCCTCATCATAGTTGAACGGTAGTGGCACCGATTTGAATGCCCGATACTTTCCAACATTGTTAAGATGTTCATTCTCTAACCTGAGCAAGAAAAAAACAGGAACACCGGCATCAGATAAGGAGATTTCTAACGGGGGACATCATTAGTATGTTGGAGTGGATGTATTGGTGTATGTACCTGAAAAAATTCCATAAACCACGACGTATGATCTCTAGAGAAGCTACGAGTGAAACCATAGTTTGTCGATGCAGGGAAAAGACTGTGAAATTCAACACCGTTTGCATCCAGGCTAACCTTAACAGGACATCCAGAACCTGCAACAGAAGTACAAACCTTAAACCTTAAAATACAAACAACCTTTCAATAAAAAACTAGACGATTAATGATCCATCCCTTAAACTCACCATTGATACAAAGTACACACTCTTATGGGGGATAAGAAGCTTGTCTCTCAAGAAACGATTCTTAGAGTTGCGCTGAAGAAGACCCCAGTCGATAACAATGTCCCAATATGTGCTCAAGATAGTAGCAGCTGCAGAGGTTACCCAGGCTGTGTACTTCCAAGCAATTCCTTTGTCTAGTGTAGTGTAGACTGTCCTGGTACAGACTGCCAAAATCGTCAAGAAATACTTCACGCCGTTGTATCCTTGCATTGGGTCCTTCTCCTCAAACAGGCGGCGCAGACACTGAGTAACGAAGATTATGTATCAGTCGTGCTCAAAATGAGTCTCACCAGTTACCGCTTAAGCTTTTAGATGTAGCAGTTTAATATGTTGCTAAAGCAAGCAAATATATTTTGTACTACTATGCTCGATGTAAGGTGTTGGTTAGATACCTGAAGGAGGCGCCACGAGTATGGAATCACGGCTACAATGAAAGAAAAAGTTTTATAAATATCGGTTGTTTTGCAACCAGATTCTCTTCGTCTGTAGTCTCCAGAACCATAGTAGCAACCATAAAATTCCAGGCTTCTGAGAGCTTGAACCTGTGTTGAGATCAAGGAATTAAGCAATCTAAATGGTTTGAAAAATGAGCAGAGTTTTTTCTTAGTATCTGCTAGTTCCATGTTATTACCTGGCTTGTAAGCTGATCTGCCAAGAAGAAGTCCGGTAATGTAACCTACGGTAGAACACAAAAACCTAGTTAGTCCTGTTTAGGACACTTTATTGGTGATACTATGATAACAATCATTTACCTTATATAGTGGTGCAAAGAAACAATGAAATAAGCAGATGAGTAGGAAGAACCGGCTGGAGCGGTATATGATGTTGAAAGGGCAGAGCAGAACTACAATGACTAGCTGCGGAGAAAAAGGGAAGTTCACACATAATATTCCTGAAAAATTAAGGATGTTGAAAAGGTGAAATGACTTACCAGTACTAAACCAAGTGGGAGAAGTTCAGTTATTGCCTTGTACTCTCTTCTTTTTGGATCCATTTCCATGTCCAGATTTGAATGTACACTGGCAAGGGCCAGTGCACTTAAACAAAAACTAACTAGCAAAACCTGCTTGTAGCCAAGTTCTGTTCCTTCCTTGAACCCGAATATGAAACTATAGTTGACTCGGTATCGCTTCCAGAAGTATATATTTGCGGCGTACATTAGCATATGCAGAACAATGAATCCGAACAAGCTGCAAGAAGATGATACTTCAAAAGCATGTCTCTCATTGTTTTGCTGTAATATTTTCTTGACATGAAAGGATCAATGAGTAAGGATTAACCTGTAAAGAGGAAACATAGTTTCCATATACGGAGCTCTGTCTTCCTTATCTAGGAAGTTGCGTGCTCGTATTACTAAAACAAGGGAAACTATCAGAGCAAATGTGCAGCCAACAAGAAACCCTGCAGATATTCAGTCCAAGGAATACCAAATAAATACTCGAGGAAAGCCATAGAAGTTAGTTTCCTAGTTTGCAATTCTAGATCGTATTTGACAGTGTAACCTGGACCTGATAGGAGGCCCAAGAGGCCCAGGACTCGTGGCCCATAAAAGTTGAAATTGTTGGGGGCACAAAATTCTGCCTTTTTATTATTATTATTATTATTATTATTATTTTTTTTTTTTTTTTAAATGAGCAATCTGTATTGGAGTCTCGGAGTCAGACAAGTTAATTTCAATTAACACAGGACAAGGCCCATCAACATGTTGTGGCCCAAAAAAAGAAAAAAGCAAAAAGGATTTCATGACCCAAAATCAATTTCAATCCAAAATTAAGTCTTAATCACCCATTGAAAGAAAAATGTAAAGAGAATTCAGAAAAACAAAATGTCAGAACGAACCAAGAAGGGGAGAAGAAAATTTGAAAAAACATTGAACACCAAGACGAACGGATGTTGATGGATGATGACCTTAATCCATTTTTGAAAAATTGAAAAATGCTTAAGCATCTTGATCATGACAAGCTAACTGATATCTTTGCCTCTAAAATATCGAGGCATGTAATTTTTAAGTAACCATCTAATATACTTTTGATATACGCCCTCTATAGTTCTGTTGATTTTATTATTAGAAAACTAATATAAATGTACGCTATAGTTAGAGGGGCATTTTTTATATTTTGAGACTCGGGGACCCAAAATCTTAGGTACGACGCTGAGTGTAAGCATAGGAAACTATCTTACCCATTGAGAATGTAACTCTGTGTCTTTCCCTTTTGGCCTTTGGCCTTAAGATTCCCATTCCTTTCCTGCGATTCGAGTTGGAGAAATGCTTGATGAATGTGGCTTCTACCCTATCCATCAATTTGCTTACCTAAATTGCGAAAAGAACCAACCGATGAATCTGTCTTCCTTCTGTTCATTAAAAGAAAAAGAAAAAAAAAAATTTATCAAAGCATTATCTTACCTCGTCCGAGCTGCCTAGGTAGGAATTATCAACCATTGTCATATAAGATTTTGACGCAGTTCTTGAACTGACCTGCAGAAGACAGTGGCCAATATATGAAACAAAATTCTTTTTTTCCAAATTTTTAAGTGTTCCCTCTCAGAATAAATCAGCAAAAAGCAACATATAAACGTATAATTTATGGGCAGATACCTTATCGTATTTCTTCATGATTTTCGAGAAGGCCAAAATGTTAAGAAAGCTGTGGCACTCCAAAAAGAAAGCATATCAGTAATAATAAATTCAAGAACAAAACAGCAATCAATTATGTTCCTAGGAAATGTCAAAAAGCTCACCTGTAGCTTTTTAGTAGCCTAAGCTTGTGGTAGAATACAATGAATGCCTTCTTTAGTTGTTCTTCGACTTTATTCAAATTTGTTCTATTGAACTTCAAATCAGTTTGATTGGGAAGATTAAGAATCCCTTTGATGGTCGAACGAGGAGTTTCTTGAGTAGTGTTAAATTTTACACGGTTAAGTATCTCTAAATGTGCTGGCCTTGTCGTCCTGATTGAGTTTTGATTTTGCCTCTGATCATTTGAATGATTCATTGGTTGCATCTCAATGGCAACTTTGTCTTCACCCGGTTCTTCTGATTGTCCCAAGTGAATTGATCTTTCTTCCTCTATTACATCCATTGGATATCTTCCTGCATCAGAACGGAGAAATGTCTATTATTTTTCGTATATATATATATTTTTTTGGGTGGCTATGTTAAAAGCATAAGTACTTACTGCTTGCTCTAACTGCAGATGGAGCAGATGCAAATAATGCAGCTCTAGAAGTTGCTACATTCGAAGCAAGACGAGTAGTCTCCTCAAACCCGTTCGTCCACCCATTCGGATTCTCCACTTTAACCCTAAATGCAATAAGAGCTTCCATTTGCTTATTCAAAACATCAGCCTCCTTCAGTACTTCCTCCACTTTAGCTTTGTAAAACTTGACAACTTTATTGAACTCATCATCAAGTCTTTTGAAGTAAACAAGCTCATGTTCTCCTCCTTCGTCGGCCGCATTGAGGAACATGGTTTCCGAGCCTTCCTCGCCATTTTTCCTCACTGTACTCACAAGAATGACTTGATCTTCAATGTCTGATTGAGTTTGGGGCCTGATTTCAGAAAGTTATAATCCATGTATGCATCTTTCCATTCTGGCACCATTTGAGATGCAAATGCTTTGCCAAACTTCATGGCTTCTTTACCTTTCTGTAATCTAAAAAATGAATTATCTTCAATAAGATTAGTGGGCATGATTCAGAAAGTTATAATCCATGTATGCATCTTTCCATTCTGGCACCATTTGAGATGCAAATTCTTTGCCAAACTTCATGGTTCTTTAGCCTTTCTGTTAAGCTAAAAACTCGATTTATGCTGGGAAAATAAGCTTAGTATGAATGAATAAGAATAAAATGAGCAAACCAGATGAGATCAGAAATGTGATTTTATTGATGATGGAGGTGGAAAGGAAGAAGAATTTTCAGCCTTCAGGTGGTCGTCGGGAAGATTCTGATGAACAATATAAAGTAAAAACATGCGTGTGGGACTTGGTCTAGTTCTGCATTTTTTATAACAGAGGAAAAGAGGGGGGAGAGAGAGAGAGACGAGGAATTGACAGATTGATAAAAAATCAACATGTTCGTTTAAGATGCATAGGACTCTTTAGATTTTTCCAACACACGCATACATTAATTTCGAATGAAGCAAAGGATTGAAATAGATATACTAATTAGTTACTGATAAGTACAGTTCCTTTTCTAGTTTTTTTTATAATTGAAATACGAAAAATATTTTAGCACCAGGCGTCGCTGTTATGGCGTCGACTGCTATCTCCAATCTTGTAACCAACTAATCAAAAACAAATAAATACCCTTTATTATTCAGGGTCAGTAGTTGGGTTCACAAGACCTGTGACTATGTCAACAAGAACCATAGTAGGTAAAATTTCCACGATATTCCAATTTTGAAATTAAATTGTCTAGTGTGTTAACATTTCCCAAATTTTTAAAATCCCAGGACTCGCCCATTCATGCAGCGCTTTTACTAGTAGATTTTCTTTTTCTTGATCAGATAATTGTATTACTAGTAGATTTCAGGTACAAGATGTTTGATGTCCCATAACGGCACCAAAAAGTAATGTGTTGTAATACCAACAGTTGATGTGGGTATATTACTACATCCAGGAATCATCTTAAGCTCACATCAATGACTATAATTATGCTACACCCACTATCTAATATTTGATCAAAATTTAGTATTTTTACCACAATGGTGGATACAGTTTGACACTAGAGAGCAAACCCAGTGTGAATTCCTTTGGCTTGGTGGTAAGTGAGAACATCGACGACAGTCTTTTAATCCTTAAACAACTTTTTAACATTCAAACCTTTCCCATTTATATTTATGAAAATGAAATAATTAGGTACCTCGTTTTGGACTTTAATTTTCCTTTAATCTCAACTAAGTCATAACCATGCACGGCTACGTCCTGATAAACAACTCGGTTGTTGGCCTAAGTAATTGCTAATTAATATTGGGTGGTTCGCTTCTACCTAAATTTTGCTTTGAAGTATAAAACAAAATTGTTTTAACTCAATTAGTCATTTAACCCCTAATAATCAGCTAATTAGCATTTCTAAAATTATAGTTTGGAAGAAACACTACTATTGAAATTTTTGAAAAAATATGTGAGATTTGAAAACGGATTGTCAACTCATAAAAATCAACTAAGCCGATCTAAAATTCTAGTTTGGAAATAAACACCACCACCCAACGTTGTACATTCATTTGGGATTTGATGTGAAATTTGAAAACTTAAGGTGTTGATATTCGTTAATTAATTGTTCTTAATTAGTTCTTTACACCGTTTTCAAATTGCGGTAACCTCTTGTGGATTCAGTCCCGATTACAGTAGTGGTCCCCCAATTAATGTTGAAGTTATAAGAATATAGTTTTACCTTTTTATGTCAAAAGTTCGACTGTATTATATTTTGGTAATGCATTAATATTAAACAATTAATCCATTAAAATGGGGGTACTTTTCACGGGGCCCCTTGCTTCTTTTGTACCAAACAAAAGCATAAGAACAGTGTCCATAGTCTTGTTATAATAATATTATTAGGCGAGAGTAGATATTTCACTATCAATGGACCACTCGAGTACATGGTCAGTTGTCTTCGTTTCAATTTTTGAGTTCGACAGACATAGTAGTAACAACAACAATAATAATAATGCATTAACATTAACAAAAAATAATAAAATTCATTAAAATCTGGGTACCTTTTTCGTGGCCACTTGCTCTAAAGAAAGTCCCAAGTAATGACAGAAAACTTCAGAGCAATAATGTAAAGAAAGTGCAACAATTGGTTAGGACAGGGCTCACTTTGGTTGAATGGCCTTTTGAAATTTGAATTTTCATCCTCGAGGGCCATTTCTTTCTTCTTTTAAGGCACCCAATTTAACTTCACTTTCTTGTAAAACGCTCTATTTTGGAGCTTTAGGAATATTGTTGGCAGCCAAACGCCCTTAAACAATATTTAGCACTCTGATGCTTAATATCAGTTTATGTGAAACTAAATGAAAAAAACTAGTCAATTTATTCACATGTGATAACATTTAATTCAACATTCATGTAATATTATGTTAAACTCTAGTGATGCTATCATACAGATAACATAAAGTTGATTGTAATCCTACGGCTTAAGAGTGAGCATACAAGCGTTGACTCTTCATTGCGTTCTCAAGCTGATTTATATTTAGCCAATCTTTTACTTAATGATGGTTTCTGGCAAATTATTTTGTCAAAACTGCCATTTATGTGCTATTACCTTATGTATGGATGCCATAACTTTTCTATTATCACCAACTTGTGATAGACTATAAGTCTAGATTTGGACATGAAGAGGGCTTTTCTTTATAAGGAATTGGACCAAACGTGACGTAATGACATGCCATGTAAACCATGTAAACTATGTATTTATTGCGATTTGGATCTAAGAACTCAAATTTCTCCAGCTTTTCATTCCATATGTGATTAATATGTACTACATAGTCATACAAATAGAAAAAGATCATTTCAAAATGCAACATGTATCCAGTGATATAAAACCTAATCAACATGTGATTTGGAATTTGGTGGAAGGTGGGGGACACTTGATTGAATTAATTGATCAAGTACCATATGGGCTGATATATTAGTGGGGTAGTAATGTAGTTACGTTAGTTGTTAGTATTATATCATATTATATCATTATCTCGTGTCACTCATCGAGTATATGAAACCTGCTAGAAGACTGATTGGGATTGTGAGGAGGTTGGCATCTTTTAGTAAAGCATTTTTGTTTTGATCATGCATCTAGCATTCTAAAAAACACATTTTTAATCTAAAAATCGCTAAATGTGGATAAAAAGTTTTGAGACTGGAGTGCAAAAAAAGCATTATGTAGCGCAAGTTAATTATATTGTTTAAGAATGAGAAATGATAAAAGGTTGTTTAATGATGAGAAATGAAGCGCTATACGTGGATAACAAGTTGTTTAATAATGAGAAATGATTATTATTATTATTATTATTATTATTTTTTTTTTGTGTGGAAGTATTCATATATTAAACTCAGTCAAATCAAGCTTCTGAATTTACGATTGTTTGTTGCAGTGAATTTCTTCTTTGATGATTTCATCTTTTCGACAATAGAAATTTCAAATACTAAACAACTTGCCATCGAGTTCCTTTTTCTTCTTTAAGCTGCATTTTTCAACTAGGAAAAATATGACACTCAACCCGTATCATTTTTCAAATCATCATTGTTTCAAATTTTTACCGTGTAGATCTATTCTTAAATTTGACAATTCTATTCATTTCCTCCTTCAACATTTCTTGAAAACGCGTTTTTAATTTCTCGAAACATAGGAAATACAAGTGGAAAAAAAATTATGAATAACTAGAAATCTAGCCTACTGTTGTATTATTTACTGCTCTAGCTCGAAGAGCGTGATCTAATGAAAATGTCGCCATTAATTAATTAGATAATTAATTATTTCTTTTTGGCCATCCTAAAATATAGTCTAATTTTATTTTAAAAATATATTTAAAATATTAATTCTTTTATATGTTCCTATTTAGTGTGCATAGATCGGAAGAGCGAATTATTAAAATAGAACTAATAAATGAAATGATAAAGTAATAGGGAAATGATATTAAAATTTACTTTTTTAATATTATTAAATGAATTTTTCCTAATCTATGTAAAAAGGGAATATGACTATTTAACGATGCAGACTTCCACCAAGTTTTGGCAGAATCAAATTTTTTGAAGTAAGAGGTCTGGATCTTCAACAAGGTAAAAGTGCTTTGGATGGAAATAATTACATCACCTGTGTTACATGAATACATAGTTAGAACTTAGAAATTCAAGTGGCATTGGCTATATTTGGCTAATCAAGACATCTTTCAAACATGCTAAAATTAATGTGCTACTTTCTTAACTATTGAGTGACTCAATTTACTAAAAATGTCATACCCCCTCTGTTCCAAAAAATTATTCCCCTATTTTATTTTCATCCGTCCCAAATTATATTCTCATTTCCTTATTTAGCTTTTTTTAATTTTCTAAAATAATCATATTTATTATGCATAGTAATGAACAATAAAACTCTAGAGTGAAATATTAAATAAACCAAAGGACATATTAGGAAATATATTCTTAAATTTTACATTTCCAATAACATTAATGAAGTTTAGTAATCTATATGAAAATGAAAAGAGAATATCTTTGTGGGACGGAGAGAATGTAACTTATCTTAAACGGCATCTGATTGATAGGAAACTAAGATTTAGAGTTAGATGGCTCAAAACAGCATCATTCCATATTATAGGAAGTGTCAAAATTCAGTCCGTACAAATCCCAAAATATTTTTGCATGTGAAGGCAAAAATTCAAATAAAAATAATAACAAAAGTAGAATTAATAATAGGGGTAAAAAATGAAAATGTAGAATTTTGGTCCCTCCGCCATTGCCACTCGGCATAGCAGTACACAATGGTCGAGCTCCTCCAAGGTTAGTGGTATCCTTTGGTCGCGCCCAACCACCTCATGACAACTATGAACCTATCGAAAACAGTTAGGAAGATGACTGATCTAAATAGAGAGACTAATTGTTGAGTCACCAGTTCAACCAATAATTTAATAGCTAATCAAGTATATTAATAATCCCTATCAACATATGGTTGATCGATCAAAGCCGAGAATGACAAAGTATTGTTTTTCACAATAAATCAACGTTATTTTATTTTTGTTATACTTGACCACATAAAAGACCTGACATATTTACAAAATTCAAATGGAAAAAATCAAGAAGTGCTATTCTACTTAGCACATGTATGTTATATCTACAATGTCGTGTACATACTGATATATATTCTCTACAGCATTGTACTGCAACATTATCACTGACAGTACAGAAAAAGAACACAATTTTTCTTACATTGTCTTCTTCTCCAAATCTTACAATCGGTTTTCACCTCTAAAAGAGTATTCTAGTATCTAATAATCCTCGTCCTCATCCTCATCATAATTGAAAGGTAGCGGCACTGACTTGAACGCACGAAATTTCCCGACATTGTTAAGATGCTCATTCTCTAACCTGAGCAAGAAGAAAAACAAAAGACATTAGAATAGACAAATTAGAGCTCTTCCTTATATTTCTTACAACATAACTTTCAAAAGTACCTGAAGAAGTTCCATATACCGCGACGTATGATCTCAAGAGCAGCCACAAGGGCAATCATAGTTTCTCTCTGCAAGGAAAATATTGTGATTTGCAACACTGTCTGTATCCAGGCTAATCTTAGCAAGACGTTAAGGACCTGTGAAAAATGATGTTACTGTCAGAGCACGTTAATTTCGTGGTGCTTGATTAGTGTTACTAGGACTCACCATGGCTACAAAGTAGACAATCTTATGTGGGATAAGAAGTTTGTCTCTCAACAAAATGTTCTTAGATTTGTACCGGAGAAGTCCCCAGTCAATAACAATGTCCCAATATGTGCTATAGATAGTAGCAATAGCCGAGGCTACCCATGCTATGTACTTCCAAAGAAATCCTCTATTAAGTGTATAGGCAGTTCTGCTACTAACTGCTAGAATTGTAGATAAATACTTCAGGGCATTGTATCCATGTATAGCGTTCTTCTCTTCATACAAGCGCCGTAGACACTGTGCCATGAATAAAATATGTCAGTCTTGCTCGAGATCTAGTTAATAAACTTCTTCTCTAGTGTCTTGAGCTCTTTGAAGAGATATATGGTTTAACATTGCTCAACTAAATAATCTGCACTTTTGCTACTGTGAGCAATATAAGTGATCGGTCGCATACCTGTAGGAATCTCCACCAGTATGGAATTGCAGCAACAGTGAAGGAGAAAGTGTTGAAAACATCACTTTTGTTGCAGCTATTTTTTCTGACTTTGTAGTCTCCCCAACCATAGTAGCAAATATAAAACTCTAGGCTTTGAAAAGCTTGTACCTGTATTAAGCTTGAGGAATTTAATATATGTGTAAGATGAGAAAATAAGCAGACTTCTGTTTAAACATCAGGTAGTCCCATGTCATTACCTGGCTTGTCAGCTCATCTGCCAAGAAGAACTCGGCCAATGTTACCTGTGGGAGGGGAAATATGTCCACATCAGCACTTTTCATGAGGTAATTTCAGAACATACATAATAATTTTGTGCTTACCTTATATAGAGGTGCAAGGACACAGTGAAATAAGCAGACTAGCAGAAAGAACCGGCTGGACCGGTATATGATGTTTAAAGGACATAGTAGAATTACAATTACAAGCTGCAGAGAAACAAAATGATATTCAGCATTCATTAAATTTCAGGATTTTGAAAGGAGTAAGAAATGTTTAATCTCAGTGTCTTACCAGTAGCAAACCGAGAGGGAGAAGTTCGGTTATTGCCCCATAGTCTTGTGTTTTAGGGTCCATTTCCATATCAAGGTTTCCAAGTACGCAGGCTATGGCTACTGCACTTAAACAAAAAGTAAGCAGTAGAACCTCTCTGTAGCCAAGTTCTGTTCCTTCCTTGAACCCGAATATGAAACTATAATTGACTCGATATCGCTTCCAGAAGTATATATTTGTAGCATACATAAGCATATGCAGAACAATGAATCCAAACAAACTGCCCAAAAAAAAAAAAAATAGAAAAAAAAAAAAAGGGTCTCTCATTATTTTGTTATAATATTTTCTTGACATGAAAGGATTAACGAGTAAGGCTTAACCTGTAAAGAGGAAACATAGTTTGCATATAGAGAACTCGGCCTTCGTGTTCTAGGATATCGTGTGCTCGTGTTATTAGAGCAAGGGCAATTACGAGAGCAAATGTGCAGCCAACAAGAAACCCTGCGGACATTTTATTTGTTACAAATAGATTG
Organism: Nyctanthes arbor-tristis; assembly: GCA_963692815.1. NCBI lineage: Eukaryota > Viridiplantae > Streptophyta > Magnoliopsida > Lamiales > Oleaceae > Nyctanthes > Nyctanthes arbor-tristis. The sequence continues at coordinate 14,385 of CAVNYN010209914.1, forward strand.
AATGAATACTCAGAAATTCATACTTGTAGAGAATAAAGTGCATGTTTGATCTACAGTACTACATGTGATAATAAATAAGATATTTTAGTATCTTTAATACTGTCGAGCCACTGTCCACTCCTCAGTAAAGAATTTTCTATAAGCTCATTATGGTAAAATCTTGATCAGAATTGGAGAATATTTTGCCTGTCGAGAATGTAACTCTATGTCTTTCCTTCTTGGGCTTTGGTCTTAATATTCCCATCCCTTTCCTTCTATTTGAGTTGGAGAAATGCTTGATGAATGCGGTTTCTGTCCTTTCCATCAAGTTACTAACCTGTAATTGCAAAGACAAACTGTTTTAACTATTCATTTTTCTCACTTCTTCATGTAAAGCCTCTTATAGAACAGGATGCAGAGCCACCCAAGAATATCTCTGCTTTCTATTTTCTATAGAAAAAATAAAAAATAAATTTCTTCATCCTAACGTAAAATCCCACCTTGTCAGAGCTACCTATGTAGGATATATCTACCATTGCCATATAAGCTTTTGATGCTGTTCTTGAAGCGATCTGCAATGAAAGTATCAGTATGTCAAAATTTTATTTTCTTGTCTCTTAACTTTCATTTCCTAACAAGTATGCTTTTACAATTGCAAAAAGTAACATATAGTGATAAAAACATCATTTACCGGCAGATACCTTATCATATTTCTTCATGATCTTCGAGAAGGCCAATATGTTAAGAAAGCTGTTACATTTGTAAAGAAGTATCGGTAACAACAAGATCAAGAATGAAACAGTGAGGAGTAATGTATTGGAACGTACCTATAGCTTTTCAGGAGCCTCAGCTTGTTGTAGAATTCAATGAAAGCCTTCTTAAGTTGCTTTTCTGCTTTCTTCAAATTATCTTTGGTGAACTTTACATCATTTTGATTAGGAAGATTAAAAAACCCTTTAATGGTTGAATGAGGAGTTTCTAGGGTAAAGTTAAAGTTAACTTGGTTAAGTATCTCTAAAGGTGCGGGCCTGATAGTGGTTGGATTGAGTCCTTGAACATTTGAATTATCTGGCTTCATCTCAATAACATTGTTGTCATCACTCGATTCATCTGGTCGTCCTTGACAGCTTGGAATTTCAACTATTATCTCCATGGATACATTTTCTGCATCAGAATAAAGAAATCAGAAGAATAACTCTTCTGCTTTATCGAAATTTGAAAATGACCTAAAGTCAAATGTCTCGTTACATAAAAAAGTAAGCTCACAATACGGCCCAAAAAGAAAATAAAGCATGCCCCCTACTGCCACATATAAGTTCATGATGTGGCCGACATATTAGCTTCCAAATTATCCATCATTATGGAACAAGCCATCTGGTTCTAGATCATTTCTGTCATTTTCATCATTGCTTAGTGCATCATTTTACTTACTACTAGCTCTAGCTGCAGACGGAGTCGATGCCGCTAATCCAGCACTAGAGGCTGCAGCATTGGAAGCGAGGTGTGTCTTCTCCTCCAGGCTACTTGCCCACCCTTCTGGATTGTCCACCTTAATTCTAAAAGCAATTAGAGCGTCCATTTGCTTGTTCAAAGCTGAAGCTTCCTCCATTACCTCCTTCACTTTAGCTGTGTAAAACTTCACCACTTTGTTGAACTCATTATCAATCGCTTTGAAGAAAACAAGTTCGTATTCTCCTCCTTCATCCGTTGCATTAAGAAACAGAGTTTCAGAGGCTTCTTCGCCATCTCTTCTCACAGAATTCACAAGAATGACTTGGTTTTCAATGTCTGATGATGGTGGTTGTGCTCTGGGAGTTGTTAGCCCACTGAATGCACTGTAAAGGCTACGATTTCTCTTCAACCTGCCATGTTGCTTGATATTCGGGTTTTTTCTTTGCTTGGAAACTTGAATTTCTTTTAAACAGGTTTTCAGAAAATCATAATCCATATAGGCCTCTTGCCATTCTGGCACCATTTGAGATAGGAGTTCTTTACCAAACTTCATTATCTTTTCCCCTCTCAGGTAAGGAAAACTCTAGCTTAATGCCAGCAAAATAAGCAAGGTACGTATCAGATAGTTAAGAACAATAAGTATGCAAAGAAGATGAGATCACAAGATGTGTTCACATTTGTTGTCGCGAGAGAGAGAGAGAGAGAGAGAGAGAGAGAGAGAGAGAGAGAGAGAGGGATCTACCTTTTCTGTAGTCCTTTCTTTCTTCCTCTCGAGTAATAAAGTGATAGGATAAATTTTAAAAAAAAAAAAGAAAAGAAAAAGAAAAAAAAAAAAGGTGTAGAAGGCATTCCCGTTTGACTTTTGCCGGGACGTTCAGAAGGTTAAAGACTGTCCTTTTCTTTTTTATTAGGAGTTGGGAATTGCATGCTGGGGTAGTTAAGCCGGTTCTATTCGGTGACAAACTTAACTTCATCATGAATATTAACCCAGTTTCTCTATCAGAAGTGATTTTGAAGACCCACCCCCCTGTTTCAAATTTTCCTTTTTATTGGACAAGTATAATTAGCCTTCGGAATCATTCAAATCCTTGCAAAGTTTTTCTCTTATGTGTGTTTTAATCCTTCTGAAATGAGCTGCCACTGGTTTGTTATGGAGTCGCAATCAGTTTCGTACCAATTCAATAATGATAAGCTCTGTCAATTACGTTGATTTTTATTCTGTACAGCCTTGCTTAAAGAGGAGATGTTGGCCGCTTCAGCTTGCAGCTTGGGCCCGAGCCGATAAACCCAGAAACTCTTGCCACTCCGAATCTAGAGTTTATTAAGCTCGTATAAATGCACTACTAGCTAGTTCATGCGAACGTGGGTAACCTTTCCAAAACTGGCTCATGCCTTTAGAACAAATAATTTCTAGCTAGCTTCTCTGGGGCGATCTGTGATGCAAAATCCATCACCCTCTCCAGCTATTATTCTTGGACTGGACAGCTCACATTGGTTGAATTGAACAGTAGTCTCTTGGATTATCATGAGACCTTTTGTCTTGTGCCAAACAAGTCTGCCATGAACTTTTTACTGTTGTTTCATCTCAACCTTCTTAATAAAACTTGGGAATTATTATACAAAACAAAATCTCTAGATTTTTTTAGAGTGAGTTTGACAAGTACTTGTAAAGATAGTCGAACGTGTTAGCGTCCTGCAATACGAATGTCAACTCTATGGATATGCAGAAGGCGTGTTACTTCACTATTTTATTTATAATAACAATACATGTTAAATAGGTATATAAGAAAATTAATATTTCAACTATATTTTCTAAAAGAAAGTGACCTCTATTTTTATGGGATAGAGGAAATATTGTGTTTCAATTATACGTGATTGTTTTTTTTTTTTTTTCAATCCGTAGTTAATAAGTGTTAATTAAAACAGTAGTTATAACTAGGTAAATTAAATAAAGTTATTTTATTTAATCTGAACTCAAAAAATAATTTTATTTTCATTATGTTACTAATATTACTCATTCAATTGTTTCAGTATAATTATGTCCGTATATTGCATGGATGTGTAGCAAGTATTTACAAAATTCAAGTGAAAGAATCAAATAATATTCTACTAAAAAAAAGGCACTATTCTAAGCTCTGTCATATCTAAAATGTCATATACATATTGATATATGCATGGGTGTAGCTAAGGGGACCTCACTAGGCCTAGGCCCCCTGGCCCCATTTTTTTTAAATAACTTATAATTTAAAAAAGAAAAAAATTATACAAATAGTTTAGTTGTACACTTCAGTCCAACCCTATATTTCCAACTACTAAACCACTCAATATACGTTCTATTCTCCATTTTACTACTCGATCATCGTTATATCTACTCGTCCTCGTCCTCATAATAATTGAAAGGCAACGGCACCGATTTGAACGCACGAAATTTCCCAACATTGTTAAGATGCTCATTCTCCAACCTGTGCAAGAAGAAAACCAAAGACATCAGGATAGATGTAGCACTTCATTTCTAGTTCCACTGTCACCGGTGTATGAAAATTATGCACGAAATAGCCTTATGTATAGTATCTCTCTACGGATTATTAAATTTTGTGCTCTTCTGACAGGAGCTAGAGTATGGATATAAGGAAGGAAGGAAAAAGTTTCTAGTATTCGAGAAGTACTAAAGACTTAGTACTATGGCAAATAGAGATGGGATAAATGGATATAAGGGTACGAATTAAGCAATGAATTGGCCCCATGTATCAATACCCGAAACTCTCTCAAAAGGGAATTCACCTGAAGAAGTTCCATATGCCGCGACGTATGATCTCAAGAGCAGCCACGAGGGCAATCATAGTTTCTCTCTGCAAGGAAAATATTGTGATTTGCAACACCGTCCGCATCCAGGCTAATCTCAACAAGACGTTGAGGACCTGCGAAAAATGATATTACTCTCAGAGCACGTTAATTACGCGGTGCTTGGTTAGTGTTACTAAGACTCACCATGGCTACAAAGTAGACAATCTTATGTGGGATAAGAAGTTTGTCTCTCAACAAACAGTTCTTAGAGTTGCATCGGAGAAGACCCCAGTCGATAACAATGTCCCAATATGTGCTAAAGATAGTAGCAATAGCCGAGCCTATCCATGCTATGTACTTCCAAACAAGTCCTCTGTTAAGCGTATAGGCTGTTCTGCTACTAACTGCTAGAATTGTAGATAATTACTTCAGGGCATTGTATCCATGTTTGGCATTCTTCTCGTCATACAATCGCCGTAGACACTGAGCCATGAATAAAATTTGTCAGTCTTGCTCGACATCTAGTTAATAAACTTCTTCTCTAGTATCTTGAGCTTTTTGAAGATATATGGTTTAACATTTTTCAACTAAATAATTTGCACTTTGGCTACTGTGAGCAGTATAAGGATAAGGTTGCATACCTGTAGGAATCTCCACCAGTATGGAATTACAGCAACAATGAAGGAGAAAGTGTTGAAAACATCACTTTTGTCGGAGCTATTTTTTCTGACTTTGTAGTCTCCCCAACCATAGTAGCAAATATAAAACTCTAGGCTTCGAAAAGCTTGTACCTGTATTAAGCTTGAGGAATTTAATATATGTGTCAGATGAGAAAATAAGCAGACTTCTGTTTAAACATCTGGTAGTCCCTTGTCATTACCTGGCTTGTCAGCTCATCTGCCAAGAAGAAGTCGGCTAACGTTACCTGTGGGAGGGGAGATAAGTCCACATCAGCAATTTTCAGGAGGTATGTTTAGAACAGACATAAAAATTTCTTACTTGCCTTATACAAAGGTGCAAGAACACAATGAAATAAGCATACTAGCAGAAAGAAATGGCTGGAGCGATATGTAATGTTGAAAGGGCATAGAAGAGTGATGATTACAAGCTGCAGAGAAAGCAAACGAGATATAGAATTCATGGAATTTTGGGAATGTTGAAAAGAAGAAGCATGTTTAATCATAGTGACTTACCAGTAGCAAACCCAGAGGGACAAGTTCGGTTATTGCCTTGTAGTCTTGTGTTTTTGGATCCATTTCCATATCAAGGTTTGCAAGTGCACTGGCTACGGCTAGTGCACTTAAACAAAAAGTAAGGAGTAGAACCTCTCTGTAGCCAAGTTCTGTTCCTTCCTTGAACCCGAATATGAAACTATAATTGACTCGATATCGCTTCCAGAAGTATATATTTGCAGCATACATAAGCATATGCAGAACAATGAATCCAAACAAACTGCCAAAAAAAAAAAAAAAAGAAAAAAGGTCTCTCATTATTTTGCTATAATATTTTCTTTACATGAAAGGATCAATGAGTAAGGCTTAACCTGTAAAGAGGAAACATAGTTTGCATATACAGAATTCTGCATCTCATGTTCTAGGATATCGCGTGCTCGTGTTATTAGAGCAAGGACAACTACGAGAGCAAATGTGCAGCCAACAAGAAACCCTACAAACGTTTTAGTTGTTACAAATAGATTGAATGAACACTAAAAATTCATCTTGTCGAGAATAAAATGCATGTTTGGTATACAGTACTTCATGCGATAGTAAATAAGATATTTTAGTATCTTTTCTTCTTTAATACTATCAAGCACTGTCCAGTGCTCAGTAAAGAATTTTCTGTAAGTTCATTTTGATAAAATCTTGATCAGAATTGGAGAATATCTTGCCTGTTGAGAATGTAACTCTGTCTTTCTTTCTTGGGATTTGGCCTTAATATTCCCATCCCTTTCCTTCTATTTGAGTTGGAGAAATGCTTGACGAATGCTTTTTCTGTCCTTTCCATCAATTTACTAACCTGTAATTGCAAAGACAAACTGATTTAACTATTCATTTTCTCACTTGTTCCATGTAAAGCCTCTGATAGAACTGGGTGCAAAATCTCACCTTGTCAGAGTTACTTATGTAGGACTTATCTACCATTGCCAAATAAGCTTTTGATGCTGTTCTTGAAGTGACCTGCAAAATGACAGCATCAGCATGTCAAAATTCTGTTTTCTGGTCTTTTAGAAATTTCATTTCTAAATAAGTATGCTTTTGCAAATGCAAAAAGTAACATATAAACATCATTTACTGGCAGATACCTTATCATATTTCTTCATGATCTTTGAGAAGGCCAAAATGTTAAGAAAGCTGTTACGTTTGTAAAGAAGCATATCAGTAACAACAAAATCAAGAATGAAACAGTGAGGAGTTATGTACTGGAACTTATGGAAACCTACCTATAGCTTTTTAGGAGCCTAAGCTTCTTGTAGAACTCAATGAAAGCCTTCTTAAGTTGCTTTTCTGCTTTCTTCAAATTATCTTTGGTGAACTTTACATCATTTTGATTAGGAAGATTAAAAAACCCTTTAATGGTTGAACGAGGAGTTTCCTGAGTAACGTTAAAGTTAACTTGGTTAAGTATCTCTAAAGGTGTGGGCTTGATAGTGTTTGGATCGAGTCCTTGAACATTTAAATTATCTGGCTTCACCTCAATGGCATTGTTGTCATCACTCGATTCATCTGATCGTCCTTGACAGCTTGAACTCTCAACTATTATATCCATATGCGCACCTCCTGTGTCAGAATAACGAAATGAAATTTGAAAATAGCTCTTCTGCTTTATCAAAAATGATCTAGAACCAAATGTCTGATTACATGAGAAAGTAAGCTCTCGATATGTCCCAAAAAGAAAATAAAACATGCCCCCTACTGCCGCATATAAGCTCATGATGTGGCCCAGGTATTAGCTTCCAAATTATCCATTATTATGGCACTAGCCACCTGGTTTTAGATCATTTCTAGCATTTTCATCATTGCTTAATGCATCATTTTACTTACTGCTAGCTCTAGCTGTAGACAGAGTCGATGCCGCTAATCCAACACTAGAGGCTGCAACATCAGAAGCAAGGTGTGTCGTCTCCTCCAGGCTATTTGCCCACCCTTCTGGATTGTCCACCTTAATTCTAAAAGCAATTAGAGCGTCCATTTGCTTGTTCAAAGCTGAAGCTTCCTCCCTTACCTCCTCCACTTTAGCTTTGTAAAACTTCACCACTTTGTTGAACTCATTATCAATCGCTTTGAAGAAAACAAGTTCGTATTGTCTTCCTTCGTCCGCTGCATTAAGAAACAGAGTTTCAGAGGCTTCTTCGCCGTCTCTTCTCACAGTATTCACAAGAATGACTTGGTTTTCAATGTCTGATGATAGTGTTTGTGCTCTGGGAGTTGTTAGCCCACTGAATGCTCTGTAAAGGCTACGATTTCTCTTCATCCTGCCATTTTGCTTGACATTCGGGTTTTTTCTTTGCTTGGAAACTTGAATTTCCTTTAAACAGGTTTTCAGAAGATCATAATCCATATAGGCCTCTTGCCATTCTGGCACCATTTGAGACACAAGTTCTTTACCAAATTTCATTATCTTTTCCCCTCTCAAGTAAGGAAAACTCTTGTTTTTTTTTTTTTTTTTTTAAAAACAAGGAAAACTCCTGTTTAATGCCAGCAAAATAAGCAAGTTATCAGATAGTTAAGAACAATAAACATGCAAAGAAGATGTGTTCTCGTTTATTGTGTAGAGAAAGGGAAGAGAGAGAAGAGAGAGAGGGGGGGGGGGCAATCTGGCTTTCCCGTGGTCCTTACTTTCATCTTGTCAAGTAATAAAGTGACAGGATAAATTTAAAAAAAAAAAA